>JAULJZ010195676.1:0-20325 GCA_032270985.1 Heliamphora pulchella | reverse complement strand
ATGAAGTTGATAAACGGAATGTGATTTATGAGAAATTGTGTTGATGTTTATGATGGAATTTGAATTAAAAGACAGGACAGAATGCTAAAATAAGACTTTATTGAAAATAAAATGGAAAGTTGAGATGTAAAAATTAAAAAGAGGTACTATAATAAAATATTTGAGGAGAGGAACCAGTTGTGGGTTGGACTATTGGGTTTTTCTGAAAAATGAATAAATAATGAACCGTATGGTTTAATGTGGATTAAGTTAGCTTGGCGGGTCCGCGGTGAAAGACCGAAAAGTTGTACAAGATGGGGACCACATGCCCACGGGTTAGTCCCCAAAATGTGGTGTTGTATTGTGGTGAGTTATAGAGCTATCTATTACCCAATAGCCTCGCGTAGCCTATTGGGATAATAGGGAGAGATTTCTATAAGCTGCACCCGATATCGGTTCATTAACTGTGATAAATTAATTGTGATACGATTTTGTAATATACTGGGTACAAAAAATGTGACACGATTTTTGTAAAAAATCGGATAATAAAATGATGATATGGATAATGTGAAAGAATAAATGGGAATGAATTGACGTGCGTGGGTATGTGCATGTGAAGGAATAATGAGTTGGTAAAAATATGCATTTTACTTCGGTTGCACCCATCACACCTCACAAATCATGCATTACATGTGAGTTAATCTATATCCTATGAGCTTCTGCTCACGTATGTTTACCAAACCATTTTAGGTTTTGAGGACGAGAGGCGAAACCAAGGCAAGGAAACTACTTTGAGAAGGGCTTGAAGAAAGTTTTTTTTTTTTTGTTCTATACCATGTTTGTATATAAACCGGAATGGAGGATTTTAATTAAAGATATTATGATTGTGAATGAACTTTCGGGATTTCAGGCATTTGTTTTAAATTGGATATGTGCGAGGATATGGGTGTTTAAAGAAATTTTTTTTTATATAATCGGAACTCAAATTCTATGGTGAATGAAAATAGTAAATGATGATCCTTAGGAGATATGGCTTGGGGTCGGTTCACGGGTCCCCGGGTTCAGGGCGTGACACAAACCATCTTTTCGTATTTTAATGGGTAACAAATAAAATTCGATGAATGCACAGTTTTTTCTTTAGCTTTTTCAGCTTAGGTAATGATTAAAGGCATTCAATTATTTTATTTTGGTTAAATAATTTTTGAAAAATAATAATTTATTTATATTAAATATTTTTCTATTTAATAAATTCAAAATCTAAAATTAATTTTCACGTTTTTCTAATATATTCGATTTTATAAAAAATTATCTTAAACGTGATATTTTGTAAAAAAATAAAATATCTAAAAAATTTTCATTTAATTAAAATTTTAATTAAAAAACTTAATTTTATTTTTCTTTACAAAATATTTAATTAAAATCAAATTTTTTGAATTAATTAAATTAACAGAAAAATATAAAACAGATATATATCATCTACGCAGTTCATAATAATATAAATGCAAGATATTTATATATCCCGATTTTATGATCAATTCGAAATTTCGAATAGTTTCAATTTCCTGTTAAAGATAAGATGTAATAATCATTTTTTGAGTCAGCATCTTGTATTCCGATTGCATCAAGATTCTCTAATACACTGTGATATATAAATATATCATATCAAGATCAAAACATATCAAAAAAACTCGATCAAAATAGCCCGGACCAGCACTAACACCGCCGGCCACTAGCCCCGCCACCAGCGCTGCTGCTGCCGCCACTTAAGGCGGCTTTTGCCGCCTCCTCCGTACTCTATTTTCGACGCCCTTTTTTCTAAAAATAGTTCTCAAAAAATACTATTTTTTGTCAAAAAAATCAGACAGAAAGCAGTTCAAAAAACATCTTTCAATAAGCCTCGAACAGCCCAGCGGTCGCCCACTATTCGCCCCGTTTGAGCATTTCCCGTGGTATTTTTTGCACTTGTTTTTTCTAGGAAATAGCATTGATATCCAACAAGATGTTGTTTTGATGAACGTCTTGAAAATAGTTCCAAAAATTCTCAAAAAATAGCTCCGAACAACCGCCTGCAGCGCCGCCGCCGCAGCTGCCAGCAACCACCGCTGCATGTTTTTCTCTGCTATTTTGCTGCTATTTTTTTTTTTCCATCTTTTTAGAATGTTTTCCAATAGTATTTAACTGCTATTTTATGCCTAAAAACCTGCTCAAAACCAGCCTCAACACAAAAAACCATCGAAAAATGGCCCTGAATTGTCGTCGAGTGGGCTGTTTTTGTGCTGATTTTTTTCGTATTTTTGGGACATATTTTAATATTGTTTTTATGCAAAAAAATTGTAGAAAAAGCTGCTAAAAAATATGTCAAAAAAATGTGAGAAAACTACTGTGATCAGTGGCCCGTAAATCCCAAAACCCCGCCAGTGCCGCCACCTATTCTTCGTGTTCTTGGATATTTAACCTGTTCGTAAATATTCTAAACAAATATTTAAAAAATTTACATTGAAAACCAATGACCCGTAGGCTCACATTCGATATAAAAAACCTTAAACTATCATGATCAACCCTCGTGATTAAAAAAAATTATAATTATCATCCAAACCATTCAATCAAACTTGGATAAAAGATGATCATAAAATCGGGATTAGAACGCTTGCAAAACAAAATTAGCACAGTTCTAAATCTACCCGGCCCCTCAATAAACTGTAAAAAATAATGATTTTGATACAAATTCTTGGAGGCAAAACTACCAAGATCATTATTTTTGTATACGATTTTTCAATAAAAAAAATTGGACAGACAATCGCCGAAACGGGTTCCAGATAAAAACTTTTGATATCGAACGATCAAAATAAAAACTCATGCCACCATAGTTATTTTAGAAGAATACCTTTTTGGTCGATTCTCCAACTATAATTTTTTATTTTGAGTTGAAGCTCCCGTCAAACCTTCTTCAGCATTTCCTTATGCGATTCCTGAACGTAGTATAGGTTATGATCCTTCGAGAACTCATACCGATAGAACCTGGTCAGCTTTAATCTTGAAGATAACTTATGAATTTGGTTCAGCAAACCTGCATATTTATAGGGTTACAGTAGGGACCAGTAGAGTAATTATGACAAAGACTTCTAGTGTAACGCAGATACGTATCCAGCGATTTTTGTAATTAAGCAAACCTCTCAGCAGTATCTGTAATTATGAAAGTCTTGCAATGGTTTTTGCTATTTTTATGAAACACTAAATTACAGTTCATACCACTAAAGAATTATAATTGTACTTTAAGCCATAATCTCAAGACCATCTTGTATTGAGCTCCTATTATTAAATACTTAACTCATCTTTTCACGTTAAGATTTTCAATTTCCGCCAATTAAATTTAATTACTAACAGTTTAATTTAACCGGCATCTTTAAAATTCCTTAAGTCCTTCCGCTTAACTTATTTAACCGCCAGATATTCAAATCCACCTGTAGGATTTGACCCGAACTAAACTTATAAGCTTCCTTAAGGGGGTATCGTTAATCCGATCTATCAAGACGTGAATTCCGTCAATAATTAATATTCACCATATAATTAATACCGCTATCCAACGCACCGAGAATATAGACCTATATAAGATCGCACCCTCTAATGAATCAAAATAATGAATATTAAATACACGCAAATTAATAATTATTTCAGAATTAAGAGTATAAGTACTTTCATAATAACCTTGGGGTGTGAATTAATTTATATAGTCAGTATAAAATTAATTCTCCCAATTTGTCCTATTCAATACACAACGCTATTAACTGTTCCCTGTAACCAAGATTGGCCTACTAAAATTATGTGCTACAGTCGTACCGATGGTCTGTTCATTTCCATTTAAACTATGAACAAATACTTATATTCTACAAGAACCTAGAATCTGGTCTTCTGTGTGCAAGCCGTACTCTACACAGCAGATTAAATACTGTACAGAATAAAGGAGACCCATGCATAACATTAAAAAAATAATATTGCATACATTGCTCATTAAGATTCTCATAAAATAAAAAATTAATTTCATTAAAATAAAATTAAATACTAAAAATATGATTTTCAGTATACAACCCTAACATAGAGTTCTGTTTACAAATAGAAAATCAGATTATCGGGTTCTTGTAGAATATAAGTTTTTTGTTCACAATCTTAAATGAAATTGAACACACCATTGGTAGGGCTATAGTACAGTATTTTAATAGGTTTGCCTTGATTATGGGGAATGGTATAGTTCCAATCCACTGTGCTAGTATACTTTATTTGTATTTAATAGGACCGTATTAGGGTAATTATTTTGATACTGAACATAAAAAATAATTAATATCCCATGGTTACTATAAGTGCTTATACTCTTATTTTTAAAATAATTAAAAGACGCATATATTTAGCGTTTGTTATTTTAATTCATAAAAGAGTAAGATTTTATATAGGTCAATAAGCACGTTGAATTGCATAATAGCATGTCAAGATTACGTGTATAGTGAATATTAATTATTAACGGAATTCGCCTTCCAATATAGGAATTGATGGTATCTCTTAACGAAACTTATAAGTTTTAATTATGCTGAACCCTACAGGTAGATTTCGTATCCAACATATTAAATAAGTTAAGTAAAGAATTTTAAGAAATTATAAGTGGTTGATTAAATAAAATTATTAGTAATTGAATTTAATCGACGGGTATCTATAATCTTAAAGTGAAAAAATAAATAAGATTTTAATAACATGATACTCAAAATTATTTTGAGATAAAGTCGGGAATGCAATTATAATATTTTAGTGGTACTAATTATAATTTATAGATTAAGAATTTAATTCTAATTGAATTAAGTTTTTACTTATTGCATAAGATGGTCGAATCTTATTTACTCCGCAAGTACGAGCCATACCCTATTTATATGCATCTAAATTCGTTAGCAGCAAGGGTTTTTTTTTAATTATTTTTGATTGTAAATAGTAACTTTTACGATTGTTACAACTGATTGTCACAAAACTATTGATTAGAGATTTTTCTTTCATCGTAAGAAATTGGTGGTAAAAAAGGGATTATTTGAGAGGAATCTTTACCATCGTAATAAAATGGTCACAAAAAATGGGTTATTTGAGATGGGTTTGTACAGTCGTAATAATATAGTCGCTAAAAAGAAGCATTTGAGGTGGGTTTATACCATCGCAATTGTGTGACCCGGTCCCATTTTAATTTATGCAATTAAATATTTATATGATAATTTATCTATGTGGTAATATTTTTGGGCGTGTGTTTTTTGTGTGTGTGTGTGTGTGTGCGTGCGTGTTTGGCCAGTGAGTTTAGTAGCTTTTTAACAAGCTTTGTTGGACCCGCATGTGTGCGCGAAGGCTCGAAAATTTAATTCGAAAATAATTTTAATTTTGGTGATTTTTGAAAATATAAATCTATAAATTAATATAAAAAGTTAAAGTATTAATTTCGGTATGGTGTGAATGTATATACATGAATTAAATATATCATAGATGTTTGGGGGCATTTTGAGCATATGTTTGGGGTTAGTAGCTTTGAGATTAGTGCAAGGCTTGTGGGAGAAGCCTCCCCTCCCCCTTGAGTGGCTGGCCATACCTATTCCCTCTCTTTACTTTTCTCGTCTCTTCTCTCTCTCTCTCTAGAACTCCATAGAAGACCTTGAAGCTCTCTCTCTCTCTCTCTCTCTCTCCACCATTTGAAGACCCTAAGCTTAGAACTTAGCCAATTCACAAGAACAAAGGTTGTTCTACTTGACGAGGCTACAAATCCAATCAAGTGGAAATTCGATTCGGCGAGTTTTGGTTCCCACAAGTGTTCGAGTCTCGCGATTTTTAACTCAATGAGGTAGAATTCTAATCCCTCTATGAATGCATATGATGCATATGTGATTTAATGCATTCTATTTCATATAAATATATGAAATTTATTAGGATATAGAAAATCCTAATTTTGGGTGAGAAGTATTCTTTATGAATAAATTGCAATTGTTGCATTGGTGTGAATTGAAATTTTAAATTGGGATTTGAATTGAGATTTGAAATTAATTTTAATCCATGGACATATCTTCTTTTCAATATTTGGGAAAAATATGCTAAAATGTAAAATTTGTGTGAATTTAGGGTGGTTGTGGAGAATTGGAATTATAATCATGTAGTGTATACGTGGTATGTTAGGTGAAGACCATGGGTAATGGTTGAGGTATCAATAAGTAATTGAGGTGCTATGTTTATAAATTGAGAAGTTTTTAAATTAACTTTGGCTCATCCAGTTACTCGATGAAAGACTGAAAACTTGCACAAGAATGGGTGCCCATTTTCCTTGGGTATTCCCCGTAAATGAGGCGAAAGTGCCCATATCTTTCGATGTGACCGTAAATGTGCAATTGTGTGGTAATTAGTTATTTATCGAAATGATATTGATTGAGTTATGGGATTATAGTTCTTATTAAATTATGAGAAAATTGGATCATTTGAGTTGGGTTGTTGATATAGAACTGATTGTTGCATATCGAATATGATTCATGTTGGTTGTTTAGAATCCTATTGAGCTCGACTCACGTTGTTTAAATCAATCGTTTTTAGGTATTGATGATGAGAATACGACTTAGAAGAAATTAAGCTTGTTTTGAGTTTAGTTTGATTGTTTTGGGAAGGATTACCTTATATATATTTTGTGAATTGGTTGGAAGATGTGATTGTATTTTGAATTATTAAATATCATGAGCATTTGGGTTATAAGGCCATAAGACCATGAATTTCATATGTTTTGAATGAATGTAAATGTTTTATGATCCTCGCAAGAGGTTTTTGGACGAAAATTTTCTTATATTCTATGGTTTTGGTGTTGTTTCAATGAGATTTCACGTTTTAGAATCGTCCTTTTGCATAAAAATGGATGTTGGATGTAGAACCAAGTGAAAAATAAGCAAATTGGTGCTAGACCGCTCGACAGACTGCTCAACAGACAGCTCGACCGATCTATCAAGCGGTCAATCACTAGAAAGGGGGGGACCTTGGCTCTGCTAGGGGACCGCTCGAGCGGACTTGCCTGGGTTTGGTCCAATTTTTTTTTTTTTTTGCGTAAGTGTATTTTTTCATTCAAACCCCGATTTGAGTCGTTCTTGTGCTCAAACTAAAGTATAGAGTGCCTTCGTTCACATGGTTCTACTCTTATATCTAACTTCTTTTTTGTGAAAAAAGTTTTGATTAAAGTAATGAAGGTGTATCAATTTTTTCCTCACAAGTTTTTCGTATGTTTTGCAAAACCACCATTGGAAATGTTATTTTTATCATCGTTGGGCATTTTTCATCGACCATTCAACTCTTGATTTTTATGCATGAACCTTTCATTCTTTGATTTAGTTGTCTCGAGTTTTAGGACGGATAGTAATAAAATGGTCATAACAAGGGATTATTTGAGATGATTTCTAACCGTAAAAAGAAAAGGTCGCAAAAAGGAGCCATTTGAGATAACGTTTACCACCGTAACAAAATGGTTGCAAAGAATGGATCATTTAAGATAATTTTTTACCATCATAAATTAATGGTTGAGAAAATAGATTATTTGAGACGATTTTTAACTGTCGTAAATAACGGGTCGTAAAAAAGGGTTCTTTCAAACAATTTGTTCCTATTGTAAACAAAAAAAAATTCTTCAAAGAAAAAGACATTGTATGTCACGCCCCCAAAACCGAAGCACATGAACCACCTAAGAAAACCTGTTTTATGGTGCCCCTGATCCAACAAACCATTTGAACCTACTTGAGCATTGAAAGGAAAATCGATAGAACAGTTCAAAACCTTTGAAAAACAAACTCCCAGGGTATCATTTAAGTAAAAGAAAAGTCCAAAGAAAAGAGGATAAAGGTCTCGAGAGCCAACCTCCAAAACAAAACAAACAAAATTTTGTAAAACTGCTCAGACCGCTCGAGCAGTCTAAAGACTAATTGAGCGGTCCATGCCTACTCTCAGTTCCCTCTCACATGCCTGCAAACAATCGAGAGGTGTTGTTAACAGCTCGATAGATTGCTCGAGCGGTCCATCGAGCGGCCTAGCTCTGGACCACTTTTTCAAAAGCCATGTTTAAAACCCAAAACTCCACCTATTTTCATGCATCATGAAAAGCCTCAAGGTATAAACTAATCCACTCAAAACATGTTAAAACATAGTTTCAAAACCTCCCTTGGTGCACAAGAGTTATTGGCAATCCGATATCCAATTGAAAACATTTGATGTAACTTGATACAAAATCAACTAACCCAGGGATTCTCCCATGTTCATACATACATGCACATGATTCATGAGTGAGTAGCCTTAAGGCTTTAGAAAATGATTATCAATTAATCCAACATATCATATCATTGTATCAAGAATTACATTTACAAGATATGCATTTCTCAAAAAATCTTTCTATATATGTGTAATTCTATCCAAAACTCAAAAACGATCTTCAAGACTAAGCTTCTCAATCGACCACATTCTTTCTATTATCACCTGAAATGAGTTAAACAAAGTGAGCTGAGACCCATAGAAAAAAGATTATATATGAATATATGCATGGCATGCGATGATGATTATATGAATGCACCACAAGTTCAAACCCAAAACCAAATTTACTTTTCTAGCAAATTCTCATTCACATAACCGATTTTCTTTTCTTATCAAAACCTACACCCACCATGTTTAATTTCATTAGTTCTGTCAACTCAACCCCAACACGAGTATCATGACTCTGATTTCATTCCATTTTCATTTCCCAACTACAACCATTATCAAGGTTTTTTAATTCTCACATTCATCAACTATATTATATGATTCTACAAACTCAATTCTTTAGTTGATTTAATTAAGTACCAATGCCGAACGGTGCCTATAGAATCAAGCGTATTTATCGCCACCGAGCCACGCGAGGTCCAATGAATAAATACCCATTCTATAACCTGACACAGAAAGAGCACATTTTTTATTTCTCTCAGAAACATCGATAGGTGGGCCACCCAAGAGCACACTTTTACGGGCATTAACCTAAAGGAAGGGCCTACCTTTTATTATGCAAGCTTTTGGTTTTTCACTGAGGAGGTTCTTGAATCCAAACTTAATTATTCATTACATTCACACGGTACCTTAATTAAATCATTCACATTTAAACTATCACGAATCCAACCGTCGATCCAATTCCTCTCGCCAAACCCAACACCATTAAGGTTTCAATTATTAACAATTCAAATTCCTTTATCATTCTTATATTCAAATTAATATAGCAAAATACAATCAATTCTCATATCTAATGCTTTTACTCACATCCAACAATTTATAGAATTTATTCAAAATTCTCAACACAACATTACACCATTTTTACTCATTCCCAAGATTCATGAAATTAACATCTCAATGGGTTGATACAAGACCTAATTTGTCAAAATTATAACCAATTTCATTATCTGGGTCCAACAACCCAAAACTCCCCAAATTTCCATGGTTTTGGCAAAAACGAAATCATAACTTCCCAAAACTCAAGTTAAAGGTTCTTTGTAAGACCCGGTTTCAACTCATTTTATGATATATAGATGTTTGACGTATTTTTTTCGTTATATGTATATCCTTGATGAATGGTTTATGCATTATTGTTGTAGAACAGCATGTGTAGATGTGTTTTACGCTTTCACGGGTTTCGTTTTGGCTTGTTTGGTTGGTCCTCGGGTTGAAAAACCTATTTTGACGCTGAAAAACCTAATTCCCAGTAGTCCAGTCAACTGGACTAAAGGACCCAGTTGATTGGGTTAACAGTAGGCTTGTCCAGTCGACTGGATTGACCCATCCAGTCGACTGAGGTGTGGCGGTGGAGAAGTTTTCAAGATCCAGAACTCCTTCAGTCGACTAGATTGGCAATCCAGTCGACTGGATGCCCTGTTTGTCGAGGCCTATAAGTATTCTAGCACCTTTTTTCTTTTTTAAAAATCATTTCTCTCCAACTTTCTACTTTCTCTCTAGATTTTCGTGGTGCCTGAGCCTAGTTTTTGATGATCAGCTTGTGGATCCTTACTATTCACACTGTTAGCTTTGCTTCCATCTGGACGGATTCTCGTTCTAACGAGGTTCGATTTTCAAGGTTTCGAGTTTTGACTCATCGAGGTAAGATCCTAGACTATGTTGCCTTTAAAGGGTGCTACGTGCAATTTTAAGCTTTTTTACCAGTTGAAAATGATTACATATCATATTGAATGTTTTAAACCATGTTTATTCGAGTAAAAAGTATTTTTTTACACTTTTTCTTGGTTTATTACATGTTGTGAGGTATTATGGGTTTGACGAGAGGAACCTTTGGGGTTAGACTCATAGTGTTATGGGTTTGGTGAGAAAAACCTTGTTGGGTTGAACTCACGCGTGTGTATTTGGATTTTGATGTGATAATCAAAAAGAACTGTGTTGAGACCTACGGATCGAGTAAATTTGGGCACGAGTTACTCTACGGTGAAAGACCAGAAAACTGCTCAGAATGGGTTTCTCTGCCCGCCAGCTAATGAACCAGGAAAAGACGCAGGTCGTGTTGAAAGTATAGGGCGTCCAGTTACTTCACGGGTCTCGTGTGGCCGGGTGGTAGTAACGTGACATATGCCCATTCGACATCGGTGCCTATGTTTTAAAACCCCGAGTTGGTATAATCACATGGATGTGACGGTAATATGTGTGTGTGTGTGTGTGTGTGTGTGCGTGTGTACACATTGGCAAACTTAGGGTTTTTTGAAGTAAAACCATTTTGAGTTAACTTTATGCTATGTGATTGCATATCTTACTTTACTGCATCATAGTCTGTTTCTATTGGGCTTCGTCTCATATTGTGAGATTTGTTAAAACCTTTTTCAGGTGTTGATGATCACGTGGAGTTGATCTAGATGTGCCCGTGGTGACAGAAAGACTGTTGTATAGTTTTTTCTTTTTTTTATAGAAACATGTATTCATATAGATGTTGCCTGTTTCTGAAGGCATGTTTTGTAAGCCTTGAGACTGTATATTATACATGTATGGACAGGTATGCATGTTGCACTGAGAGTAAACCTTGGGTATCCTTTTAAATTTCAAAAGTTTTATTATTTTTGGATGATTGTTTTATCAGTAAAATTCTATCTTTTTTACAAATTGGTAGCTTGGTGGATTTTTCATGTGACCCTGGATTTTGGGGCGTGGCATCTTCCATGGTAATAACAAGATTAAACTATCACAAATCACCCAAAACCACAAGATTCAACATCCTTTATGCCCAAACCATAACTTAGGGTTTCAAAACATAGCCTTTTCATATTTTCATGTATAAGCTCAAAATATACGACACATATCTTGTTGGAAGCAAAATTGCTAAGATCATTATTTTTACAAATGATTATTTGAAAAAAAAAATTAACTGGACGGGCAAACGTCGAAACGGGTTCCAAAATTAAAACCCATGCAACCAAAGTTAATTTAAAAGATTACCTTTTACAGGTCAAATCTTTAACTACGTTTTTGTTCCCGAGTTGAAATTTCGGTCATACCTTCTACTGTATTCCCTTATGCGATTCTTGAATGTAGTGTGAGCTACAATCTATCAAGAACTTATACTGGCAGAACCTGAACAGCTTTAGTCTTGAAAACAAGTTATGAAATTGGTTCAGTCTACCCGCATATTTGTAAGGCTACAGTAGGGATCTGGGGAGTAATTATGAGTAAGACTTCCAGTAGAACACAAACATGTATCAGGGGTTTTTACAATTAAGCAAATCTTGTAGTGGTATCTTCAATTATGGAAAACTAGCAGCAGTTTCTATAATTTTCATAAAATACTGAATTACAGTTCATACCACTAAAGAATTATAATTGCACTCTGATCCATAATTTTAAGACCATCTATCATTGAGCTCCTGTTATTAAATACTTACCATTTCTCTCCACGTTATGATTCTCAATACCTGCCAATTAAATTTAATTACTGACAATTTAATTTAATCGGCATCTTGATAATCCTTAAGCCCTTCCGCTTAACTTATTTGACCACCAGATAATCAAATCCACCTGTAGGGTTTGGTCCGGTCAAAACTTATAAACTTTCTTAAGGGGGTATCGTCAATCCCAATCTTTCAGGACGTGAATTTCGTCAATAATTAATATTTATCACATAAATAATACCGCTATCTAACTCATCGGGAATATAGACCAATATAAGATCACACCATTTAATGAATCAAAATAAAGAATATTAAATATATATAAATCAATAATTATTTGAAGATTAAGAGGATAAGCACTATTCACAATAATCTTGGGAGTGAATTAATTTATATAGTCAGTATAAAATTAATTACGCAAAATGTCTCGTTCAAAACACACAAAGTATTCTAGCACAGAGAGTCATAACAATAGACGACGCTATTATCTGTTCTCCGTAACCAAAACAGGCCTACTAAAACTCTATGTTATAGTTGTACCAATAGTATGTCCATTTCCATCTAAACTGTGAACATAAAACTTATATTCTGCAAGAACCTAAAATCTGATCTTTTGTGTGCAAACCGTACTCTACACACCAGATTAAATATTATACAGAATATCGGACATCCATGCATAATATTGAAGAAATGATACACATACATTACTCTTAAAGATTCTCATAAAAATAAAAAATTAATTTTATTAAAAATATAATTAAATATTAAAAATATAATTTTCAGTATACCAACCCTAACATATCTCTTACTTATACTCAAAGCCATATTACCATATATCTGACTCACATCCCAAGGGAAGAAAAACACATAGTTTTCAAATTTTATTCTAACGCCTCAAGACTCGTTTAACCAACCCACAATAATTCTTTTCATGCATAAACAAACATATAATTATTATCAACAATCACAACTATGATCAAATTTTTAATTCTTTACCACAATTAAACATTTAATCATACACCACCGAACTAGTCTTAATAAGTTTTAGTTAATCTTTTTAAATTACAAGGGATCGAGTCTCTACATTGTAGACGACCTTCGTCGTCTACAATGATATTTGTATTGATTTTCCTCACCTTCGGAAAAACAATTGTAAATAAATGGTATCAAAGATGGAAAACTTTATATGGTTTTTGACCATAGTAAAAACAATGGTTGCAGAAATTGGTAATTTGATAATAAAAAAATAAAAAAGACTAAACAATTAAAACTAAGATAAAATAATGAATAAATCATTTTTTTCTTTTTTTCTTATTTATTGATTTTTATTAATTATCTTTCAATTCGGCCCATCGAAATGAATTAAAGAATAGAGAAATTAATACAAAACTCTAAATTAAAGAGGAAAAGCTCAATACACTACTACTTTTATACCAACTAGCGGTGGACACGCGTATACGTGTGTAAATATATATTTAAAAATTAAAATAAATTTAAGAAATAAATAATAAAATAGTATAATTTTAAAATTGTGAGCAAATGTAATTTCTAAATTAGGTAATAAAGGAAAAATTTAATGGACAAAATCAAATGAATATATTTTGATATTAAAAAACTAATTAAGGGTTTTTTTGATATACAAAAATTCACACAGCTTCATCACACTAAATATGTGCTCTCTTATTATATATTAGTATAAATTGGGGCTTGAAACTTGTCTTTCAAACTCTTAGCAATAATTTGTCTGGGAAAGTCAACACGGTAAAATCTCAATCCCTTTTTAATAAGGGTGTAATTTTGGCCCGACCTAACTTGACCGTGGCTCGGGTGGGCCTAGCACGGCCCAAAGCCTTGTAGGCTCCTGCTAAAAGTCGGGCCAGAGCAGGTCGGACTTTTTTTTCAAGGGGTAGGCTCAAGCCTCAAGGGAATAGGGCTCGGGCTTGAGTTTTGGGCCGAGCTTTTGAGCAGGCTGGTTCGGTTTTTTTGGGCTTTTAATTTTTTTTAATTTTTTTTAAATTGTTGTTGTAACTTGTATAATATAATTTTAAACTTTTCTTAGTTATTAGTTATTATTATATTAGTTTATTATTAATTTATTAGTCAAACTTCATAATAAATTAATAAATTAATTTATTACTTATAACAATATAAGTTTATTAGTTTTATATTTTTATATTTTTATAAGTTTATAAATTCTAACTTTTAAGTTTTAAAATTTATAAGTTTATAACCTATTAATATTATTATTAAGTTTATAAGTTATTTGCATATTATTTTATTAAAAATTTATAACTTAGTTTATTATTATAAGTTTATTAGTTTATTTGTTTTTATAGTTTATACTTTATACTTTATAGTTTATACTTTAGAATTTATAGTTTATTATTATTTTTATTAGTTATTACTTATTAGTTATATTTATAAGTTTAAACTTTATTTGTTTTTTAGTTTTTAAGTTTATAATTCATACTTTATAAGTTTATTAATATTACTTTATAAGTTTATACTTTATTATTTATATTATTAATTATTATAAGTTTAGAGGTGGTTAGACTATGCAATGAAGAGATTCAACGGCTAATGAACATTCTTTGGTGGGTGTTGCCTTTAGCTATATACTGGGAAAAATGTAATTTACTATGCCTTTTAGAGAAATTCCACAGAAACTGTGGATGATTGTTTTAGAAATTAATGAAACATGTAGATATGGCTGCTTTGTTGGGTAAGATACTAAACTCTTGAAGGTTTTGACTAAGTAATGTGTTCATTAGTTATTACTTGTGGGAACAGTTGGATTGCCCGCTACGTCTACTTGTTTTATTTTTAACTCTATTGTTGGGGTATTGTTGTGTCAGGTAGTGTTTTGTTTACATAGATTGGAGGAACTGAAACGTACTGAAAGAACATATTATTGATTTTATTTGATGATAAAATGGAAAGAATAAGAAACTAATGAAAATCAAGACATTTCTCTAGTATTGTAATTTCACTCACTTCCCCAAGGGGCAGGCCTTAGGCCGGCCCAACCCACGAGCTTAGAGGGGTAGGTCCAAGTCTGAAAAATCTATTTTTGGGTTCGGGCCATGCTTTATCCACACAGTACCAGACCTCGAACCAAAATTACACTCCTGCTTTTTAATAATAAATTACAAAGTTTTAAATTTCGAAACTCATGGACCAGCTGAATAAAATCACAGTGTCCTAAAGATTTTGTGAATATAAAATCTTTTAAAAGGTGTGTTTGTTAAAATTTGTAAATGTTATTTTTAGTTTTTTTTCTTTTTATAATCTTGGTTAGGTAAACTAAGATAGTTTGTAATTTTTATCTCACTTATATATTAACTGAGATAATAATTTAATTTTTAGATCCATTATTTAATTATAAATGAGACCAAAATAGTTAAGTAAAAATTCTTTTTGGGCTTTGAAAATAATTAGTTGAGATAATAATCTATTTTTTAATCTTACTATTTAATTACTAGCAATTGGCATACGAATGCGTATGCAGGTGTATATTTAGAAATTAAAGGAATTAAAAAAATAGTAGAATGATTTAATTTTAAAATTATGAGCAATTATAGATTTTAAGGGAGATTTGATCCAAATCCTATTTAGGATACTTTTTTAGAGATAAATCCCAATTTAAAAATAATATTCTATTAAGTCACATATCATATTATTATACTAAAATTACCCATAATGCACAGAAACCCGCAACAACTGGTGCAACTTGCTACAAAAACACTTTGATCTCTCTATGCCCATGTTTTTTAACATCGTCGTCGACCTCAAAGCTGAGATCGTTCTCGTCACCTACCGAAGAATCAAGTGTAATAAGAAAAAAGGAGGGATTTAGTTCAAGATCAAAGTAAATTCATACTAGATTCTTGTGTTGGTGTACAACATGAAAGGCGCTAGGGACGTTGTCGACATGAAGATCAAGGGCTTCACTGTGGATTGGAAACCCCAAAAAAATAGACAAGGAATGCTTAGAATTTTTGTTGTGGCATACACTCTAAAAGCAATCAGAAAATGAGATAATATTTTGATAAGAAAATGAGAAATTTTACAATATCTCATTTTATATAAATGAGACATTTCATAGATTAAACAAAGAGAACTGTTATTTATCTTTTCAATGATATATATTGTCACATTTTGTTAACATAGAATTGAGTTATTTAACAAATAATCACTCATTCATGCGTGAAGTGAATCAATGGAATGTATCATTTGTCTTAAAAATCTGATAAGAAATGAGACATTGTGAAATGCATGTCTCATCTCTCTACAAAAATATTATTTAATTTTTTGTAACAGATGTACCGTCAAATTTTTCACCAGAATCGTTCTGGCTATCTAAGGACATCACCTAAACCCGGACAAAATGTTTCTGAACCACATGTCCAACCTGGAGGCCAAACTGCTATGCCCTAACCAAAATCACTGTCCACCAAACCTCGTCGATCTCAAAATCATTTTCAACGCCTACGTCGATTGCAATGGTGTCTTCAACGACGCCGACAACTCCATCAACGGCGATAAGCTCATCACGCTAATGGTCGTCGTCGTGCAAAGAGAACACCCTGGAACCACCATCGTCATCGATGCCCAAATCAGCATAGTGCTGACGAGGATGTTGATCGCCAACAATAATAGAGAGAGAGAGAGAGAGAGAGAGAGAGGAATCATGTCATCATCATCGAAACTCTTATGCATGGGGGGTATAATTCTCAAGAATAGTTATAAATTTTAAAATAAAACCTCATGGAATAATCAAAAAGTGGCTAGTACCTAATTTCTAAACAAGTCTACTAAATGAGATCCCATATTAATTTTTTGATTTTTAATTTAATTAATAGATGAAAATTTTAATGGATAAAATTAAATGAGATTGATCTAGGTATTAAGGTCCCGTTTGTTTGGGTTGAAAATATTTTCCAACAAAAAATGTTTTCCATAAAAAATAACGTATTTTTTGCGTTTGATTGCGATATGAAATATTTTTCAAAAAATATTTTATGTTATTTGGTTTCCATAGAAAATCATTAATATTTCATAACTTATAACTTCTAAAATTTAATAATTGAAGAATCCCATTACCACCATCATATCAAGCAAGACATGATATAAAAAACGAAATTACTAGAGGAATAATTAGACAATTATTGAGGACCCCGGATCCTCAGGACGCTAGGACCTCAGATTCAAATATGGGGACCTTGAACTAGCGGACACTAGGGGCCTCGGACACCTAGACCCCTGGGGACCTCGGACCCATGGGATCTCGAAACCCTAGAACTCCAGACCCCGAAATCCCCAAGACCTCAAACCCTCGATACCCCAGGTCCCGGGACTCTTAGAACCTTGGGACCCTTGACCCACTGAACCTCAAAACCCATGGGACCAATGAGACCCCGGACCCCTAGAACCCTTGGGACCCTTGGGACCTTTAGAACCCCGAGACCTCGGACCCTCTAGACCCCGGACGCCCATACCCCTTACCCCCGCAAACCCCTGGGATCCCAAGATCCCGGACCCCCAAGGCCTCGCACCCCCGATACCTCGAACCCTTAGAACGTTAGGAACCCAGACCCCTAAACCCTTAGACCCTGGTCCCCCAGGTCCTTACTCTTGAGACATCGAACCCTCGATCCCCCAGACTCTCGGACCCCTTGACCCCTAGTCCTTCGACCCCGATCACCTGGATCCACCGAACCTTGAAACCTTAGACCCTCGAACCACTAAATCCCAAGATCCCAAACACCTAGACTCACGAGAACTCAAGACCTCAGACCCTCAAACTCTCAGACCCCCGAACCACCAGGACCTTGAACCCCCCAAACCATTGGACCCCCGAAAGCCCGAGACCCCTGATCCCCGAGAACCAATCATCCAGACCCACGGCACCTCAAGTCCTCAGACCACCATGATCCTAGAATCCCGAACCACTGTGACTTGTAGATCCACGGGATCTCAGACCCCTCGGGATCTTGAGTCCCAAGACTCTTGAGATTTCGGGACTCCAAAATCCTGAACTCTTAGGACTCTTGGACCCCGAACCCCCAAAATCCCAGGACATTTTGACCCCTGACCCCTGACGCCCGACCCCTACTGATAAGGGTAAAAAATATTTTCAGTCCTAAAAAAATGAAAAATATTTTCCACCAAAATTAACTTATTTCTTATTGACTTAGAAAATATTTTTCATTGACTTTTAATTTTCATCGTACCAAACACCAGAGAATGAGAAAAATATTTTCTAGAAAATATTTTGTCAAAACAAATGGAGCCTAAAAAATTAAGAATATTTTTTGTAACAAAAAATCTATATTGCTTTATTTGAAGGAGAGCACCAAATGTGTGATGTCCAGATAAATGAGATTAAAAGTAGTTAAGTAAATTCTTTTTGGGCTTTGAAAACAATTAAATAGTGAGATTAGTTTCTCGCCCCTCTTGCAAGACAGCGTCGGGAGTGCAAATTTGTTCACAATTTATTAATTTTAATAGAAATGGTTCAGCCACTTAGCCTTTATGCAATTAAAAAAGAGAAAGAAAACACCTTAGTACAATTAGTTTGTATTATTAAAATTTAAAATTATATATCTTTTAGTATATTTATTTTTATTTAATAATATTTTTATTATTTATTTTTTAGAACCTTCTCATTGGAATCTATAAAATAAAGAGTTAATTAAGTTTTAGTCCCATTTTAGAAGTATGTAAGAGTTTTAGTTCTACCAATCTTTTTCTATTGGGTTTAGTTCTTTTTTAACAAATTTGAATTTTTGGGTCTAATATGCTCTTTGTCAATCGGTGATATATTTTCTCTTTAAATGTGATTGTATTAACCGAAAATTCGTCTAAAATCACGATAAAAGGACAGTTCTTCTATCTCACAGTCCTGAATAAAAAAATACGTGGGGAAGTGACTAGAAAGAATCACTTGGGATTTCATCCTCCACTGCCCCTCCTCTGCCGCCCCTCCTCTACCGCCTTCTGCTCGTCCTCCTTGACCGCCCCTCTTCCGCCGGCTCCTCATCCTCTGCTGTCGCTCCTTTTCGTCCTCCGTTCCGCCGTCGTTGCTTCCAGATCAATTGGCGCTGGCCACTTCGAGCCACCAACCTTCTAGATCTGGATCTGTGAGACCCTGTTTCGGTTCTTTTTCGATATATATGTATTTTTGACATTTTTCGACGTGTTTTATGCTTATGACATGTTTATATGCGTTTTAATGCATGATTAAGTGTAAATAAGCATACGGGGTTGATTCTCGGGGTTATGAGGAGTTACGGCTCAAATTTCAAAAATTAAAAATATATATATATTTTGGAGGCCTATAAATATCAGGACTTAGATATTTTTTAAAAAGATATTTTTAAAACTTAACGACTAAGCTTCCTCTAATTTCTCTATGTCTTCTCTCTAACTTCTCGGGGGCCCGAGGCTTGGTTTTTGACGAACCAACTGCTAATCCTTAGTATCGGCATCGAGGGCTACACATCCATCCAGTCAAAATTTGATTTCAACAAAGGTTGATTTTGCACGTGGATCGAGACGTCAAGTTTTTAACTCACCAAGGTAGGATCCTAAACTGTATAGTTGTTAAAGGGTGCTATGTGTAATTATATGTTGTTTCACCATTTAAAAACACATGAAAACGTGGTTTATGTTTCGATTGTTGGAACGTTGAAGGAAAACAAAAAGAACCGGCACCGTGACCGTAAAAAATGGCGCATGCATTTTTCATGAAAAACCATAACAATGAATAGATATATTAAAATTAAATATACTTTCAAGAAACTTGTACAAGTTTCTTTGATGCAAAACAACGATCCAAGACGACCCAATGATCTTCTCATGTATATCCCGACGCACACGACGATCCCGGCGAGTGGGCACCGATCCAGATCTTCGTGTTTTTCTCCTTTTTAGTTTCTATCTCACACCTTTCTCTCAAAGCAAAAAAGATACACAATGGGAGAGAGAAAGGGGCGGCGGCTAGAGCTTGGGTACTCCTTTGGTTTTAGCCTTTTTGATATATATATTTATTCTCATACACACATAAGATATGCATGGTATATATCTTCCCTTTCTAAAAAATTAACAAGAGATATATATCTAAATCAAAACCAAATCTCCACCCCTTTAGATAGGGCCGTCCACCTAGGGAGTGATCCCTTGGTGTGCCAAATTTCAATACCGCCCTCTATTATTTAATTTAATCCCCGAATATTTTCGGCGGCAAAATCGACATTCAAATTAAATTAAATAATTATCAAAACCAATAAGAAACATATCCGTGCGTATAATGGGTTACGTGAGGGATCACGAGAAATTATAGGACTCGGGCTAACCGTACGAGAAAATTGGATATCCCTAACTCTGTCCCCGAGTTAGATCCTTTCTCGCACGA
>JAULJZ010195665.1:0-20328 GCA_032270985.1 Heliamphora pulchella | reverse complement strand
AAAAATGGCCGACAGTGGGCCGGCCTAAACATCGCCAGAAACCCCCACATTGTAAATCTCGGTGCAAGTCTGAACTAGGTCTAAGCTCGAGCCTTTTGGATTGAAGCTGGGCCTAAGCATTGAAGCATGTGGGACGGCCCAAGCCTAGCCTGGATGCCCATCTCTAGCCCGTCCCTAGCCTAACCTAAAAAGAGCCAAAAATTAGAGAAAAAGGACTTGACCCACAAAGCCCAGCCCACAAGCCCATCTCAATTATTTCTTTCTTTCATGAAAAAAATTACAAAAAAAAAATATAGCATTTATAATCACACCTTTAACTTAATAATATATATATTTTTCACATAAAATTTATTACCTATTTATTTTATATAAATTTTAATTTAAATATCTTTAGAATGTAAAATTTTAAATAATAATAGAGAATCCCAAAAAAAAAATTAAGCCCGGGACCCGCTGAAAAGCCTAAAGCTCGAGCCCAAACTTGAAACCCAGGCCCAAGCTTAGGCCCGTAGAGCTTTGGCCTGGGCTTGGACCTAACCTGGCTCAAATTTTAACAAGAGCTCGATAAGTTTAGGCGACGGAGGATGAACCAAAGAAAGAATACGACCAAATGATTTTTACACCTCTAACTAAGCTGAGATCTAGCCATTCCCAAGTAAATATCCTCTGAGTAGTAATTTTTAAAATTTTTGATGTTGTTCAGTTGTAAGAAAAAATAACCAAAAGACTCATATTTTCTTTGGTATTTTCTCTTAGTTTTGCTGGCTGAAAGTAATTGGACTCAGCATTTTATTAGATCATTCCAAAAATTTTCATAATCAAGAAATGTCAAACGACCTAACTGCATTGTAAAATCTGATATAAAGGCAAAGGCGAAAGTACATCTAATGCAAGATAACTCTTTAAAAAAAAAAAAGACTCTCCATGCAAGGATAAAAATAACTCTATATAGGAGAAAACTAAACTACCATGTAGAGAGGATCACAAACCTTTACGCAGCAAACTTAGAACTACACAGTGTCGTTTTTTTTCTATATTGAGTTGAAATGATATCGTAGTTTTTATCAAATTCTCGCAAAAAGACTTATTGAAAGCCCGAGGGTGGTTCTTTAACCTCAATTTTGACATTACTAGAATCAATTTACTTATATCGATATGTTAGACGCCTAGATAAATCTAAATGTGCTGCATTGTAAGAATGTATTAGTGGAGAACGAGTGATAAAAGGAGCACAAAATTTGGTTGTCATATTACAAGTAGGAGAATAAAATTTCTTTCTTCTATATTTGCTTTTCCCAAACCTTTCTAGAAGTTAGGCCTGGGCTCATGGTTGTAAATTTGACATTCTCTTTTCTAATGACCTTAGAAAAATATTTGGGATGCATTATATTACACAAAGGCGCTAGTAAAATTCACTGAACTTCATCTTAAAAATATTGCAATCTAGACTTACTGGTTGGAAAGCTAACACCTGTTTCTTGTTGAAGAGTCACCATTACTCAATAGGTTACTTTTGTTCTTTCTAATTATGTTCTGTAAACAATTGAACTTCCTAAGAGCATTTGTAACGGGATTAATAAGTTAAATAGAAACTTACTTTAGGGTGACCGTGACCCCAAGATAAAATTGCATCTTATTAATTAGAATTTGGTTTGCAAACATAAAGATCAAGGGGTTTTGTAATAAGAAAAGCGATGAGCCGCAGTATGATTTTACTGTATAAGCTGAGGTGGAAGTTCCTTAGTGATAAAGAGGGTTTTGGACCAAAATTCTATGTTCTGATGATTAATCAAAATTCATTCTTAATACTTGGTCTAAAAAAATGAAAACTTTTAGTACTTGAAGAAGTATCATAGCTACTAGAGATATTATTAAGTATAAAATGACATATTGGGAATAGAAAATTTGTGTCCCTCTGAAATGATTGGTGGTGTGAAAGTAAACTAACTTTAACTTTGGATTCTTTAATGATAATAACATATTGCATATTGGTTAGAGATATTAATTATTAGCCCTCAAGGTAATTCAGACGTTTCCCCCATTAGGCATCGAATTAGTACCTCTAGCGCAGCTGATATTCTCAACACTAATATCCCTAGGTTTGTAATCTTTAATGACTTTCCCCATTATGTGAGATTTTTTATTAGTATTTTTTCCTCTTTGGCTGCCTATAAGCTTATTGTTCAAGAAGATGCAGATCACCTGCTTGGTTGGAATTGGAAATGAAAATTAAAAAAATTCCCCCAAAACTAAAAGGGTTCACTTGGTCCATAATGCATGGTAAATTTGGCATTACTGAAATTACTAGCTTAAAAATTATAACTTGTAGTAAAAGTTATAAGTATTTGGTAAAAATTATATTTTGTAACTAAAATAGAATAATAAATAATTATAATTTGTAAAAAAAGTTGTGGAAGTTTAGAATTTATTTTAACATATAATTAAAACGAAAAATTAGTAGGACGGTGATTTTGTTTTTCATCTACCAACAAAAATTTTAACGCGCGAGATCCAATTGGACCCTAAAACAGATAAATTTATGGGGCTTTTAGCGAAAGGTCCAAAAAAATAAATTTTAACGCGCAGGGTCCATCAAAACAATTTTTAACGCGCGAGATCCAATTGCACGATTTCTTCCGAAAGTACCATTCGAACAGATAAATTTATCTGTTTTGTATAACTAGCAGATAAATTTATCTGTTAGGCATAAATATGTCTAACAGATAAATTTATTTGTGTGCCTTACAAATGTTTTGGAAGACACAGATAAATTTATCTGTGTTCTTTATATATGTGTTTCTTACACATGTGTGTAAATTACATAGATAAATTTATCTGTGTTCCTTAAATATGTGTGTATGTGTTCCTTAAACATGTGTAAAACACACAGAGAAATTTATCTGTGTGTCTTATACATGTTTTGAAAAGTACAGATAAATTTATTTGTGTTCCTTAAATATGTGTAAAGTACACATATAAATTTATCTGTGTGACTTACACATATTTTTAAAAGAAACAGATAAATTTATCTGTGTTCTTTATACGTGTTTTGAAAAAGGCACAGATAAATTTATCTGTTCTATGATATTTTTGTTCTAAAAGGATCTTGCGCGTTAAAACTTTGATGCGGATGGACTTTGCGCGTTAAATTTTTTTATCCTGGACGAAAAACGGTAAACGGCCTATAAATTAGACTGTTCACTAATGTTTCGTAAATTTATTTGTGTATTTTCAAAACATGTATAAAGCACACAGATAAATTTATCTATTTTGTATAAATAAACATACAGACAAATTTATTTTTGTGTCTTCTCAAAATACGTATAAAGATAAATTTATCTATATAAAAAATACAGATAAATTTATTTATCTTGCATAAAATAAGACGACAGATAAATTTATCTGTTTGTGTTAAATTTATCTGTATCGTAAACCATTGAACCTCGCGCGTTAAAAATTTTATTAGTAGACCTTACGCGTTAACTTATTTTTTTAAACCTTTGACTTAAAATTCTTAATTAAAATTAGTAGTAAAAATTAAAAAACTACTAGCAGTAGCATTGTCTACAAAACAACTTTTAGCTTATGTAGGAGCATCCTTGAATGATAGTTGCTCCCAAATGAAACATTCATTTGGAGAATAAGGAGCATCTCTTTGGAGGATGCTTAGAAGCCAGAAAAAGAAAAAAAAAAAAAAAAACCCATTCGCTCCTGGGATGTAAGTATGGGTCTAAGGAAAATTTTAAAAGCAAGGCTCACTGATTCGTCGGGTTTAATCTGGAACTAACTCCTTACCATCATTCTCTAGAAAATCTGGAAAGACAAATGAAAAAAGTTTTTATAATGAAGTTGAAGCATAATAGAGATGGCTGCATGAGGAAAAGCGTTGGTGTTGTAGAATTAGACGCAACCTATTTCGCTTATGCAATGGATTGCTACTCTACCGTCAAAGTCAGCGAAGGAACAACTTATAAGGTGAATTAAAACAACTTGTTAAATCATTATACTAATAGATGCGTGAAACTACCAAAACAAAGTGCCATTGAGTCCAAAGCGTGGTGGTATGTTACTTGAACAGAATACTATCCCAGATTGATTAAAAATAACTCTTTTATGTTTATATAAGCCACTTGAACGTATTCCATGTATAAATCAATTTTCAAAAATAAATTCTACCAAGAGATTTGTAACACCCATCAAAAACTCCATCAGATTACCAACTTGACGACATGATTCCAGAGTCATGGGGGAAGACAGGAACCTCCTTGGAACCCCATATCAAGAACTTGCTCAAAAAGAATTATAAATCCCCAACTAAAGGCCTCAATCAAATATCAGACCCGTTAGGATTACAGGTCTTAAAATAAGTTTAAGAATTCCATTGATAAAATTCACTTAAAATTGTACTTATGTATTTAAATATATCTTATTAGAAGCTTGATTTAGGTAATAGTTTAAATGGAGTCCTTAATGAAGTCCTCGTGTAAAGAGAATACAAAATTAAAGATTGAATCGGGATAAAACACTGCAAAACGTGTCAAACAGATCACAATCACTATAGTTTTACAACTCAATCACCCAATTCGGCGCTTCAGTAGTCAGATTATTGCAATTTCTTTCTTTCTTTTTTTATTTCAATCAAAGATATTTTTATAAGTAGCAAAAACTTAACCAAATATAGAATTTATACACGGGTAAACTTTCCTAGGACTTATTTGAAAATATTACTAGCAGTAGTTTTTAACTTTCTGTTACTAATTTTAACTATAAACTACAAATTTTTCTAAACACTCACAACTTCTGCTACAACTTATAATTACATTTTTTTCCAACTACAAGCTTACAATAGTTACTAAGTACTCACAACTTCTGCTACAAACTACAATTTATAAGCTATTAACAGTAACTTTGGCAAACAACACCTTTGAAGATATCATAAATTCATAGAAATCTGAGCACATCAAAAAGTACTCTATAAATCTGAAAATCTAAATAGGAGCTGATCATCTGAATTAAAGATACCGTCCCGACAATAATCGGAGGCCAAATTCAGGTAGGCCGGCAAGTCTACGCCCAAATTGTTCAAGCAACCTACCAGAGTTGGCTCTTCTAGGCAAGCTATTATGTTTCAGGTACAAAAACATTATATAACAATTTTATCATCAACTTAAAACAGGAATCAAGGATTAAATTCAAACAACAAATCGTGTTGGCATCATTTATCCTTTCGACTAGCAAATTCAAAATGTATGAAACTTCAAAAATCTTAAATTTTTCGATCCATGTCAGAGCAGGAAAAGCTGGGATGGACCAGAATCCGACAGACCATCTCATTTACATACTAATACATCATCAATAATTGTTTCAAAACAAACCTGAGCGAGCAAAATTTCCGAGACCCACACGTAGTTCACCGAAAAATTTCAGCATTGGAGAGACAACTAGCTCAAATCTACCAAAAGTTGAAAACTAGCAGCTACTGGCATTTCTTTTCCATCTCTAATTCTCGCGCCTGGTAGATCTCCGACGAGGAGCAGCAGTTGTATCCTCCTCTTTGTCATTCTTCTCCTCCTTTTCTTCGCTGCTTTCTTGATTGCTGGAAGTCTCTGCTACTCCCGTGTTACTTGTCCCCGCACTCACTTTTTCCTGACAATGGAAGGCAATCACATTATAAACAACAAGAATCCTGGCTGCAGCACCGTCGCCCAAATCTGTAAGGCTGGTATGGACTACGAAAAATTTGAGAGCGGGGAAGATAAGTATTCATCTTTTGATGATGGGTTAATTTCATTTCTTCATGGTAATGCAGTACTTTTAGAGGAAATTGAATCATGCAAGTATATATATATATATGTATGTATGTATGGATTTCGCACAATTAGTCCTCCCATTTGGTTAGACAGCCAATGGCGCAAAGGGATTATGTCTGAACTTTTCTAAATCAGAATCAAAGCGTAAAAAAATGTCTTAGTAAAAAGAAGCTTAGAGACTCAACTGGTTTCTTCCCACCAAAAAGGATCTTGAATAAAACTGAGAGGGTAACAACTACGATGGAAACAATGACCCCGATTGTGAGGTTTGGTTGCTTCTCTGCCTGCTCAATGAGATCCTGCAAAGACCAAACTAAAATTTACAACAAATGAATAATAATCATACAATAATGGCATAGAACAATCGGATGATGACTCACCAGAATCTTAACCTTGTGGTTGCTCAAGAAAGGAATGTCCGCAATCTTGTAGAGGACGTCAAACACTGCCTTCTGCAATAGCAATTTCCGAATACTGAGGGTTAAAGAATTACTTGCAATAAAAAGAACCACAAGTATAAGTAGCCCAACCAATTTACCTGGAAGCCTTTGAGACCATCTGATTGTCCAGCAGCAGCAGCCTCCTCCTTTTGTTTCTCCTTCTCAACTTCGAATTTTGGTTTCCAAGCCTTATCCCTATATGATTCTGCAACTTTTTCATCACTAGCTATTAAAATGTTGTCAAACAAGATGCCATCTTGCATTGTCCAAATCTCTATGCCAATGGCAGCAATAGGCTCAAAGTCAGGTTTGTCAAGTTCAAAGTAGTTTGGGTTTGGAATTTCCTGTGGCTTCCAGAGACCCTTGTAATTGGGGTTGTCAATAAGTGGGGCATGCCACTTTCCCTTGTAAGCTGGGTTCATCTTCGTTGGCCTTTTCCACTCACCGCAACCTGGAGCAGTCTCGCACTTTGGGTTGTCAATTTTTGGTGCCTCCCATTCACCATCTTCCTCATCATCCCAATCTTCCGGTTTTGTTGCCTCAGGATCATCAATCTCTTCGGGCTCATCGTCTAACCACCCTTCAGGTTTCACTGCTTCCTTATCTTCAACTTCCATTGGAGCATCCTCATCCCAGTCCTCTGGTTTTACTGCATCTGGGTCAGGTATTTTTTCCCTCTCATCCCAATCCTCAGGCTTCTTGTCATCAGGGTCAGGAATGGTCTTAGAAGGAATAAGTGCTGGCTCAAAATCCTCACCAGAAAGGAAATTAGCCGTCTTCTTCTCTTCGCCATCAATAAGGATCTGTAAGTCGTTATTAGGCTTCAGAATGGCAGTATAAACATGCGTTAGCTTGTCCAATGGAACAGAGGGTGGGTACTTGAAATGATGTTCAATGTATTCTCCAGTCTTGGGGTTCTTATGCTTCAGAATAAAGTGAACCTTGTTTGTAGCCCCGCATTTATCAGGCCCAAGCATGATTGCGTATGGGGACTCATTGTCAAATTCCTTTGCAATCCACCCGGCATCCTGAGGACGGAGATATTTCAAATATGCACCACCACACTCAAGCCCATTTTGTAGACGAGTTTCGAACTGAAGGACAATAGTCCCATCCTTGAGCTTCACAGGATCATCAAGCTCTTTCACAATTGCATACTTTCTGGCCTTCTCACTAACAAGAAGCCCATAGTCATCATGGCCCTCACTCTTTGCATGTTTCCATACACCTAGGAGCAGAGAATCAATGTAAATAAAAAAATCTGAAAGCACCACTATGTTTGAAGTTATGTGATGAAAATGCCAAAGCAATTAAGGAACAAATTCATATTGAAAGATAACTCGTTAAGACACAATTAATGAAAAAATATTTGGAGGTTAAGAATGGTAACACACCAGATAATCCAGGAGCACTGCCAAAATTATTACTAAAAATGAATGCCTATACAAGCACCTCCACTAATTTATTCTTCCTCCACAATCTAATACCCATTGAAAGAAACATACAAGCACACGTTCAATATTTACAAAGCCAACAAACTATTGTGCGCACAATGTTTACAGGATAAACAGATCAGTATAAACAAACTTAGACTGGAAGAGGTTGGGTCACTAAGTATTAAGGCCACAAACCATGCTTCGAGCAAAGTGGAGCCCAACTGGGAAAAAAAAAGCTAATATTAATAAATGCACATGCTGCAAATTGTATCAATCATGATTAATTAGCCATCCGCCTATCGGAGATCCTACTAGTTCAGAAGCGGCACTAAGTTTCCAGACCTAAAATGGTCAATATTTCTAAGATGCATCACTAGTTTAAACACAGGAATTTCAAGATGGATCGCTAGTTTAACCAAAGAAAAGAAAAGAAAAGGCTAGCGTTCAAATTTGATAGCTGATTGTCTTTGTCCTATAATTTTTCCTTAACATCTTGGGTAAGTTAAAACTATCTTTGTTCTCCATGCCCAATATCCATCTAGAATGATACTGTAATTTTACAAAAACCACAGAGTCCCAAAATTGAAATTTGACCCCTCCTTTTCTATCTTCTCTTTGCTGAGATAATAGCATAAAACCATTAAGGTAAAAATGAGGGCAAAGGCACAGGATCAAAAGTGTAAGCACTGTAAAACCACAATCAAAAACCATTTCCTTATCAAAATCACAGAGAGCCTGGCTTTAAGTAAATAACCAACAAGTGGTGAACTTCGCAGATAGCTGCATTGACGTTGATTCCCTATTCAAAACAGTAGTCCATGTTTAGAAGGACAAAAACAAGGTATTGTGAAGTAGTTTCATGTCAATGCTCCAGTGCAGCTGAAAGGATCTTGTTAAATTGTATTTGCGTGCCGATTCTATTTACATTTCTGTGTGGTAAATTGCAACTTCAACAGTCATTTCCATTGAATAACAATTTGATTTCCCATCAAAATGAATATTTCCAAGTTTGCAGCTAAAGCACCAAATCACATGATTATTCCCTAATATGGGATTATTTCCAAGTACAGGGAAAAGTGTGTAAAGGGATACACACATTAAGCTTTTTGGTTTTGTAGACAAAAATCTAAAGAACCAATATACTCAAATCAAAACACCAATCGCTATGACATTGAAGGTGTCCGGGAAAACTTTTGTTAGTAGTTTTTGGCTTCCTGCTACTAATTTTAACTATAAGCTACAATCTTTTTCAAAAACTCTCCCAACTTATGCTAGAAATTATAACTATTTTTTCTTATATTTCAACTACAACTTACAATTTTTACCAAACACCACCATCATATTTAAACTCTCATCACATTCAAAAAGGCAAAAGGCAATAATATATAACTTATTTACTTTCAACACCAACTATATATAATTTTATAATCAAGTATATCTAAGTGTAATGTTATCCAATTTAAACAAAATGCATAACAGCAAAATTTTTACTCAATCAAACAATTTTAAAAAAAGTCTTAAAAGCTAATTTGCCTAACAGCCAACTTTCAATCCAAATAAGTTTCTTTTGCAAAAAAATCTAACTTCTAAGCTACTTACCAATCATTCGTAAGTTGAATCACCCTTCAGACTGCCATATGAAGGCACATCTAAAAGCAAAACTAACCTCAAAATCTTTAACACGTACAAAACATGCTTCAATTCAGTATAGAACAAACAAAAATACTTCAATCATGCATTCAACAGCAAACACAACTACAAGGGGGCAAAAATCGCTGCTTAGTCTTTTACAACTGTAAACAATTGTTTAAGGTTAACAACAAAGAATCGGAACTTAACAACAGCTCCAACAACGACAATGAAAAACACAGTCCTGATTATGAAATACCTTTGTAATCCTCTTTATTAGACACGATCCAACTCCCCTCAAACGATTCATCAAACGACTCGTAAAAGATCTGTAACATTGGACCACAGCAGAGCACCAAATTTCAGTTACCGAGATAATACATACACTCGCATACATACATAAATGTATGAATATCTACATATATGGACGTATGAATCAGAAAGAGATCTCACCGGATCGGAGGAAGCGCGGAGCTGGGGAGCGAAGCAACCGATCAAGAGCAGCAAGCAAAATTGAAGACAGATCCTCCGATTACCTTCTTCCATCACCTTCCGATTCCAAAATTATTATCGGAAAAAGTACCAGATCTCAGATCTTCACCACTTTGTGTCGGCAAAGCTAATCCAAAAGGCTTCGCGAGTAGCGATGGAACGATCCGAGAGCACAGATCGGGAAATGGATACTTGTGGGATGGGTCGGGGATCAGGAGCTTCTTATAGACCAAAGGACGAGTGGAGTCGAGTTGTTCCAACCAATGGTATCTGACGCCACGTGACCTGGGCAAATGGAGATCCGCCACGTGTGAGCACTGAATGACCTCCTAGCTTGCAGCTGAACGACGGACGAACGGATGCGAAATGTTATTGTTTCGATCGATCTGGGCTGTCCATTGGGTTGACCCTATGACAATGACCAGGTCTTCTCTTCCCCGCCCCCCCCCCCCCCCCCCCCCATTTTGCTTCATGTAAATGAAGTGAGATATTTTTTCAAGAATAAGTTATTTTTAAAAAAAACGCGGATAATTGTTTTATTTTTTATTTTAATTTTTCTTAATAATGAAATTCTATAAAAAAAAAAAAAAACAAGATTAAATTTTAAAATACTCATTAAAGATGACAATAGCACAAACAAAAAATATTATATCCCAATTGAGCACTTGATTTAGCCTCTATTTTGATGTTATAAAAACTTAATTTGCAACTGTTCTAATTTTTTTTGGTAGAAATAATAGAAATAAAAAATAAATTATTTGAGATAATTTATTTTGAGTATTCTTTTTTATTTTTTTGTCTTTTGTTAAAATATCTAATGTGCTCTTACTTTACGTTTTTAAGTTATAGTGTTGGACAATGGAATTACTTTTTTAATTTTTATAGTAGAACTGATTTTTTTAATTTAGTGTACTATAATTAGGCGTGGGCATGGATAGATTTGAGGCTTAACCTAAAAATCGAACCAACCAAAATCGATTTTAAAATTGACCTATAATTGAAGCATCTATGTTTTAAAACCAACTTAACCCAATCCAAATTAATACGAGTTGGTTTGAGTTCAAACCGCGATTCTATTTGTTCATTAATATTAGATATTATCTAATATCAATTCAATTTATTTAAGAGCCAAGACAATATCATGTAAAAAGATAATTCTCACGTAAGAGTAACCAATTTCAAACAAATATCTAAATTTAAAACATTTTTAACGAATATTCAATTGTGTCTTGTACCCTAATTGTGTCTTGTTACTACTTATTATTATACTAATTAATTTATTTCTTAATATATATATATATACACTTTTGGGTCTCGAGTTTGGTCGATTTAAAAAAATACCAACTTGGGAACCAAACCGACTGCATCGAATCTATAAATTTTAGATTCGAAACCAACCCATCATTGTGATTGGACTAACCCAACCCAACATAACCTAACTCATAGAGATTGAGTTATATTGGTTAACAGATTTTTCGGATCTCTTAGGCACCCCTACTTATAAGTGCTTTATTTTTTAAAAAATATGTGTATGATATATGTATAAAAAAAATTATAGTCCGTTTAAAGATCCTAAATACTATAAACTTTTTTTAGGTAATTAAAATACTATAACTTCAAAACTTACTTTTTGTAAAAATTAACTTTTTAACAATACTAACTTAGTGTCTCTTACCCACGTACCTTTTTTATCTATTTTACAAGAAATTACATTTTATAAACCATTACGGCCTTACTGTCACCCCAACCACTACTCCCACTGCCACCTCTTCCACCCCCATATCTATGTATCTCCAATTCTTGGACCCTCGACTATCTCACTCTTGGACTCTTGATCTTGAACCCCCAACTCCCAACCCCAAACGCTAAGCCCCCTTTCTCAAAGACTCAGGACTCTTGATCCTGAACCTTGAACCCCTGAATTTTAAACTCCCGAATTTCAAACCCCGAAATTCAGACCTCTAAACCCTCAAAGTGAATCTTTGACCTTGGACCTTTGAACCCCCTAAAACCCTTGAACCCGAACCCTAAATCCCAACTTCCCCACCTCCGAACCCCCATCGGACCCTAAACCCCCAAACTCCGAACCCCTGACCATCAAACCCTTGATCTCCAGACCTCTAAACTCCCAACCGTTGGACCTACGAGCCCTCTAACCTTTACTTAACTTGAATCATGACCCCTCCACTACCACCACTTTCTCTTTTACTACCGCCATCATTACTCTACCATTATCATTACCGTCATTGTCACCACACCTAAGAAATGTAATATTGGTCATCACACATAAAAATTGTAATTTTGGTCATAATCATTGTGCGCGATACAAACTAGCTGGGCTTGTTCGGCACAATCAGGATCAGGCAAACTGGCCCAATACTGGTGATCCCGAACTGGATATGGGCCGGACTCCTCTCCGCCGAACTCACTGGATGCTCCTTACTCCGCTACCGAACGCTTGCAACCACCAAAAGCATCATTAGCGCCTATCGGCCGGTTATGATCGGGAGGCACTCCGATGCTCAAGTTAGATGTCTTTCTCAGAGGCCTCTAAGCAAGAGTTTTGGGCTTAAGAATTGCGTACCTGTAGGTTTGAGAGTGCTTTCCTTTATATAGAGGTTGAAACCTCATGAGGCTGAATCCTCCTAGGATTTTGTCTCTTTGATTCTTAGGAGATTTGCTTCCTATCCTTATGGATCTGATGTTGATTTGTTCCCATCTTGTATATCCGATCAAATCGTATATAAGATAGAAACTATCCTTTCCATCCAGGGGGCCGACATGGATCCTATTGGTCTGGGCCGCCCCTTCATGAGGTGGGCCGAACTTATGGGGTCCGAACAGCTAGTTGTCCGGACTTTTGGTTTATTGGAGCAGGCTGGATTGTTTCTTGTGTGCTTGGGCTGGGCTTCAGGCCCATAACCTTTGTCCACTCTCAATCATATAAAATATAATTTTATTCTAAAAATCATTACAACACACCAAACATAAGAATTTGAATAATAGATTTATTCTTAATCTAATTTTTTATTTTTCTTTTCATTCCCACCTGATTCCATTTTATACCTACTCCAATCACAATTTTATTCTTATTAAAAATCATTTCAATGAACCAAACACTGCCTAAATTTCACTTGTTATTGCTCTCTGACTCCCTTGTTCTTCTAAGTAAAATTAGAGCATGAGATTGGTGTTTAAAAAATAGTTCCTACATCTTCGAGAAATTACATTTACATGTTTTCCTAATGGATACGTATGAAGGAGTGATTTTTCACCGTCACATTTTTTTTTTATTACGTGTACTTAGATAATATTATGTGGACTTTATATTATTATTTATGTGAAAATCACACCAATATGTGGTTCAAATGTCACATACTACAATACATCTAATTAGCTTTTTGACTATTAAAACTATTCAACATTTTTTTTATAAATTTCGTTATCATCTTCACAAAATAAATAAAAACTTATGTAATTATTCAAGCATTTACCGCAATTAAAAATGTCAATTTCTTCAGCATTTGTACTGTCTCTACTTTTTTCGCTCATTTTTTATAAAAAAAATTTCACCCACGATAAAAAAATGGAGAGAATATAAACTTTGCTTCTCACACCCGTTATTCCTCATCCTGCTCCCAATGATAATTGTTAAATATATTTATGTATAAATACATATAGAAAGTTTTTAAAAAATCTAAAAAAGACTATAACGCAAATAATCTTAAAAATTGTCTTTTTCAAGTTTTTTTTTAAAAATTATTTTTTCTATTTGTCATAAAATCTATAAAGTGGGAAAGAAGTCCGACAAGTGGTGAAAAACTGTTCTAGAATTTCCAGTGAAGGTTTGGAATCTTTGTTTTAAGTGGTTGTTCCACTCATCACTTGGAAGGTAAATTATTAGGTTCTCTTAGGATAGTATATAAGTAATACTACGTAATATATTTAATAAATAAATAATTATAATTTAGATAATATGGACTTTTGTCTTTGAAATACTTAATAAAAATGAGTCCTCATGTTCTTATTATAAAATTTGTGATCATAATATTAAATCAAATTATTATGTAAATTTACGACATATGTGCACACACTGTCACATTTATTCCTTTTTTTCCAAAGTTTATTCTACTTCATTTTGGCACAATGTATATACTGTATAGCGTAATTATTACATAAAAAATCAAATTCATTTCTTTATATTTTTTTATTTTTTATTTTTTATTTTTTAAATTCTTCAAAATTTATAAATAAAACACACATTTAATAATTATTTTTATTTTAATAAATATAAACATTTTATAAAATTTATTAAATTCTTATAAAAAAATATTAATTTTAATTATTTTATAAATAATTTCTCATTTTCTCCTCTTTCCTCATACCACCTCTTACCAAACACGATTCCCACCCATCATAATTAATTACTATTACGACCAGCATTTTTTATTATTATTTTTATTTATGGTCCTTCACTCTATCACCCACTTCCACCCCACCTAACCACCTTCTTCTACCACCTCCACACAAAAATATACATATTTTCAAGTAATTTTATTTAAAAATGTATAAAATATTTTTTTATTTATTATAAAATAAAAAATAAAAAATAAAATATTGAAACAAAAACATTTACACTACAAGATAAATTGGCCCCAAATGGGTAAATTTGACGTATCAACTTATTGATTTATTTATCATCGTAAATTTTTTATTTTTAATAAATTTTTTTCATCATTTAATCAAAATATAAAAAAAATTCAAAAAAGACAAAATTAAGTAAAAATAAACCAATAAGACAAATTTTATTGATTCTAAACTAAAATAAACAAAAATAAGCTAATAAACCAATAAGTAACATTTGTGCAAACAAGGCCAATGTCCAATTTGGGATCATATGATCAAACCCGGCCCAAACTGAACAAAATTGGAGAAGAGAAAATGGGACGAACAGATTTCTTATTCTATTGTAATTTACAAGCAATTTACAGTTTCCAAACTCATTACCATCTAATATAACAAACAAATAAAAAATTTAAATACACAGATTTAAGTTACAGAATCAATTCCAAATTAATAATTTTTATTGATAAAAATATGTATTATTTTTATTTCTTAAACAAAATATATTCTCATCAATAAAAATTAATAATTTATAATTAATTCTATGTATTAAATATGTGCACACGATCAAACTGATCAAGGAAAGAGAGAGATTCTTCTATTTCATTGCCCCTGTGGGTCACTGTTTCTTCGGATCCACACCAACCGACTTCAGGGTCTCCGCCCGAGGCTCCCTGCGTTGTCAAAACGCACCAAACGTACGTCACAAATCGAAAATTTGATTACTTAAAACACTAATTTACACGAATTTTTTGACCGAAAAAAAAAAACCAAATAAATGCTCCAAAACAATTGAGGAAAAATATTTATAAACTAATTGGGTTTAAAATAGTATTTTATTGTGCTTTATTAAATATTTTATTTTCTTAACATATTATTATAATTAGAATCGTTTCTTTTATAGTATTTCTTAATTTTATACTCACAATAAATATTAAGTTAATTGGATATTTATAACTGTATAATTTAATTATATTTGTTTAACACTATTTTTCGTAAGCTTATATTTATCATTCATTTGTTTGTAAACATATGTGATCCAATTACATAATTATTAATATCTAATTAATTTAATTTTTACACACATGATCTACTTAATAAATACTACATAATAAATAGTTTTAATTATAAAAATATACGAAAACATTAAGTCTTTGAAAATAAATCACCGAAATAATTAACCGTCAATGATTTAGTGAGCATTCTTTACTCTCGCTTATTACTTTTTTGTTTTTTTAAATCTAATTCTAAAACAGTTTCAGGTTATATTGTACGCATTTATTTATTAAAAAATTTATACTTTTACAATTTATTCGTCGAGATCTATTAATCAATATGGATGCCAGATATAAAAATACAAAAATAACTTTTTAAAATTCATTTTTAAGAAGTTCTAATTAATTTATTTTTTTGTTTGGCAAAAAATTTAAGGTTAGGTTTTTGTCTTTTGGATTAAAGTTAAAAAATAAAAAAAAAACTTGATAATTTAATTTTTTTAAGAAAAAATGAGAACTATTTCAAAATCTAGTATGAGAAATTTCTCATACACATATTTTTAATTTTGTTATTCATAGTTTTAAATGAAAATGAACAGCTTATGAATTATAAATTTCTCAGTATAATTCTTTTCATACATAGTATGAGAAAATTCTCATACATATTTTTTTCTTAATTTTGTCATTCTTAATTCTAAATAAAATGAGCAACTTATGAATGAAAATTTTTTAGTATAATTTTTTCTCATGCATGATAAATTTTTCATACATATTTTTTTTTTAATTTTGTCGTTCTTAATTTTAAATTAAATAAGCAACTAATGAATGAGAATTTTTTAATACTAAGAACATTCTTAATATTCAAAACTATGAGAACATTCTCAGTGTCAATAAATTGTGAGAACATTCTCACTGTTACATTTGGCGCTTTGTAATATGAGTATGGAAAGTTACTCATAGCACGCATATATATGAGAATATTCTCATATAGTGATATATGAAAACTTCTCATACATTTTGAAATCTGAGTATAAGAAATTTCTTATATTACGTATGTATATGAGAATATTCTCATATAGTGATATATGAAACTTCTCATACATTTTGAAATCTGGGTATGAGAAATTTCTCATAACTTGTATGTGCATGAGAATACTCTCATATAATGATATATGCATGAAAAAAAATTTATAGTATGTGTGTGTATGAAAATACTCTTATCATCTAATATATGAGAAGTTTTTTCATAACATGTGTATATGAGAATATTCTCATATAGTGATATGTGAGAAATTTTTTCATAGCATGTGTGTATATGAGAATATGAGAATATTCTCATATAGTGATATATGAAAAGTTTTTCATAGCATGTGTGTATATGAGAATATTCACATATAGTGATATATGAGAAACTTTTTCATAGTATGTATATATGAGAATATTCTCATCTTATAATATATGGAAAAAAAATTCATAACAATTTGCTCATAAATTAATACTGAGAACATTCTCAATATTCAAAACTGTGAGAATATTCTTAGTGTCAATAAACTGTGAGAACATTCTCAGTGTCACCTTTGACACTTTGTAATATGAGTATGGGAAGTTACTCATAGCACGCATACATATGAGAATATTCTCATATAGTGATATATGAAAACTTCCCATACATTTTGACATCTGAGTATAAGAAGTTTCTTGTAGTACGTATGTATATGAGAATATTCTCATATAGAGAGTATTCTCATATAGTGATATATAAAACTTCTCATACATGTTGAAATCTGAGTATGAGAAATTTCTCATAACTTGTGTGTGCATAAGAATATTCTCATGTAATGATATATACATGAGAAATTTTTTATAGTATGTGTGTATATAATAATATTTTCATCTTGCAATATATAAAAAGTTTTTATAGCACGTATAGATACTAGAATATTCTCATATAGTGATATATGAGAAACTTCTTATACATTTTGAAATCTGAGTATGAAAAAATTTTCATAACTTGTGTGTGTATGAGAATATTCTCTTGTAATGATATATGAGAAGTCTCTCATAGTATATCTGTGTATGAAAAAATTCTCATCTTGTGATATATGAAAAAAAATTTCATAGCAAATGTGCATATGAGAATATTTTCATGTATGAGAATATTCTCTTATGGTAATATATGAGAAATTTCTCAGAGCATATGTATGTATGAAAATTTTATCATGTAGTAATATATGAAAAAATTTCTCGGGTAAGATACATACCATGGGAGAGAGAGGAGTTGGATTTGTTGTGAGAGTACAACATGTGGGAAATGAATAAGAAGCCTAGGGTTTGTTTCTTGTGGCGAAAAATGACTTTGTTTCTTGTTGTTGCGGTTGCTTCTTCAACTTTCTTTTTGTGCGGCTATATTGGTTTGCTGCAGTTTTGCGGCTTGCTACAAAGTTTTAAGGTTCATTTTTGGTGCTGCGGTTTTTTGGGCAGTTTAAGTGCTGCGGTTTGTTGCTGCTTGCTGCGGTTTGTTGCTGCTTGATCTCTTTCTGCTGTTGTCGTGTCCTTTTTGGTTGGTTTTCTACCCCTTTCTCTTCAGGGGTTATGGGTTAGGCACCCAAGTTGGGTTTGTTTTTGTGTTTATTCATTTGTCGTGCTGACCAAGAGCCTAAAGCCTTTTTTGATTGCTTTTGGCTTTGTCTTCTGTGGTGGTTTGTATGGCTTGGAGTATGCCCTTTGTAATCATGTATTTTTTTTTTCTTTTATGTTATATTTAATTACTCAAAAAAAATTAGAAGTTTAGGTTTAGGCTCTTCTGTTCAAGAATACATCACATGATAAAAATGTGCATGTATGTAACATCTCCAAATTTTTCTATTTGTGGAAGAAAAATGTGATTTACCATATAATGCAATATGCGCATCTCTGCTTTGAGTGAATTAGCCTCTAAGGGCTTGATGGGGTCAATATCATCATTCTCAAAAATATTTTTCAAAGACTCAGAAAAAGAGAAACCTTCAAGATTAATGGGTTTTTTGTAATAGAGGACACAAAGTTCGCCTTCTGGAATGCCAAGAATTTCATTTAGGGTTGATGGGATCAAATGAATGTCTACACCATTTACCCATGTGGTAATGGTGGTGGATGGAATCAGTAAAATGTGAAAGTGAGCATAAAAAGATTTCACAAGTTTGGGATAATGGGGTTCTCGGAGTTGTAGGAGTCTTTCCCACCCAAGACTTGAAAAGAGATCCTTGAATCTCATTTCAATGGAGTCAAAGAAGGAAAAATCTTTACTATGTCCGGGAACGACTTTTCGAATAATGAAATAAGCAAAATATAGTTCACGAATTTTGCGTGTTTTGAAATAGATTACCTCGGCCATAGCCACGATTTTTGGTACCATCTCTGCCGCCGTCATGGGGGTTGTTTTCTTCTTCTTGGTCGCTCTAGGGTTTGAGGAACTTCCTTCGCCAATCCATTTTGCCTCTTTTCCCACAGTTTTCGGAGGCATTTTGAACGGTTTGGGTTGGATTTGAAGATTGAAGGAAGAAGAAGATGAGTCGACACGATTTTTGAATGGCAAAAATCGCAGGAGATAAACAAATATATAGAGAGAGAGGGAAATGATGTGACATTTAGGGGACCGATGCCACTTTATGTAGACATAAAGATTTGTATCAACACATATGACATTTGTGTCGACACTTTTCTTTGCAAAAGTGTGGGTATACGAACAGGGAATGGTGTCGACACTGTTTCAGAAGGTGTCGACACAAATTTACTCAAGAATCAGGGAACAGAAATGGGTCGACACTATATAGAAAATGGTCGACACTTTTCTCGAAGTGCCACTTCTATATAGATTTGTGTCAACACAGCACATAATTGTGTCGACACATTTTCACATATCAAATAAGATCATCAAAAGTATTTACATGCAATGAAAAGATATGATTAGCATGACATATTAATCATAAATTATGAGCACATAACATACCAAGTTCTCTTCTTATATAGCATATTCTTTCTTTATTTAAGGGTTTTGTGAAAATGTCCGCTGATTTGTAATCTGTGCCTATAAATTCAAGTTCAATGTTACCTTTTTACACATGATCACTTATAAAATGATGTCTAATCTCTATGTACTTGGTTCTTTAATGTTGTATAGGGTTCTTGGATATATTAATTGTACTAGTGTTATCACATTTTATAGGTATATGATCTAAATAAAAACCATAGTCCTTTAATTGTTGTTTCATTCAAAAAACTTATGCACAATAGCTACCAGCTGCTATGTAGTCAATCTCGACTGTAGACAATGCCACTGAGTTCTACTTCTTGCCTAAACCTAGAAATTAGTGAGTGTCCCAGGAATTGACAAGTTCTACTTGTACTTTTCCTATCTACCTTACATCTAGCAAAATTAGCATCCGAATAGCAAAATAACTCAAAGACTATTCCTCTATGATAGAATAATCCCAGGTTTTTATACCTAAGAGGTATCTAAAGATGCATTTAACAGCAGTCACATGTGATTCTTTTGGATTTGATTGAAATCTAGCACACATGAAAATACTAAACATAATATCCGGACGACTAGTAGTTAAATGTAAGAGAGATCCAATCATACCTCTATAACGCTTTTCATCCACTGCTATGCCATCTTCATCCTTGTCAAGCTTTGTTGTAGGATACATTGGAGTTTCCATGGGTTTTGCTTTTCGCATATCGTACCTCTTCAATATGTCACGTGTATACTTGGCTTGATTGATGTAGATTCCTTCTTGAGTTTGTTTAATTTGGAGTCCAAAGAAATAGTTGAGCTCGCACATCATGCTCATCTCGAGTCCTCCCTGCATACACTTAGCAAAAAATTCTTGCAAATAGATTTTGTTAGTTGCACCAAAAATAA
>JAULJZ010195654.1:0-20329 GCA_032270985.1 Heliamphora pulchella | reverse complement strand
TCTTCATGACCCTAAACTGAGTCATCGGTCCTCTCCATGACCCTAAACTGACTCTTCGATCCTCCTCATGTCCTCCTCATGACCCTAAACTGACTCATCGGTCCTCCTCATGACCCTAAACTGACTCGTCAGTCCTCTTTATGACCTTAAACTGGCTCGTCGGTCATCTTCATGACTTTAAACTAAATCGTCGGTCCTCCTCATGACCCTAAACTGACTCGTCGGTCCTCCTCATGACCTTAAACTGACTCGTCGGTACTCTTTATGACCCTAAACTGGCCTATCGATCATTTCACGACCTAAGACCGATTGATATTTTTCTCGGTCTGTGTTACGACCTCAGAACTTTCTTGCATTGTACATGTTTTACATTACATTATACCAGCATCTGTATCATGTTTCTTATTTTGCATCATTGCATTTTGCCCCGTGAACTACATTTTTTGGTCTGATCCCTAGCAAAGGGGTACGTAGGCAACTAGATAAAAATTCGAATACGACCAACATCATACGCATGCTTATATATTTGTGGCCCAAGATTGACAGCTTGGTCAAAGGGTTGTCGTCTCTGGGTCTTTGATATAACTTGCTTCACGCATTGCTATGCAAGTTATATCAAAGAGGGGCAACTGTAGACACCCCAATTTGACCCCATCCATTCTTAGGTTAATCCGATTATGAAAACAGATGGAATGGTACTTCAATTCGATCCTCAGAAAGTTATCCAAGCTCGGTATTTAAACCTGAAATCTTTAAACTAAAGAAATTTTGTCAAACCATCGAAACTTGCTGTCCAAGTAAGGCGACCGCCAATAGAACCTCCTGGAAACCCTAGCCAAAAGTGGCGACCGTCGCCTTAAACCTGGCGACCGCCAACTTGCATTATGGCGACCGCTAATAAAACCCTTTGGAACCTTCTTTCAACATGGTAACCGCCATATCCAATATGGCGACTACCAACTCCAAATGGCATGACGTGTCCCAAAACGTGGTAGCATCTCATTGATTGATGAACTCTACAAATACCGTATATCTGGTACGTTTTCAAGGACAGAATTTGAGAGAGAGTTTTAGTGAGAGAAGCTCTACCGAGTCACCGAGCAATTTCGAGCCCCGACGCCAAAGCCCTACCAAAATATCGGGATCCAAACCTTCGACGCCTACGTTGAAAGCTTTGCTTGGATCGTCACCCGATGATTGGACCATTCAAGCACCATTCCCCCGACTTGAGGATTCCTAAGAAATTTAGGTACCTTGTTTGGACCCACAATCTTTCTAGCTCAATTCCTTCTTTTTTGGAGTGATCGGGTTAAATTCAATTTCAATTCGCGCATTTCTTTCATTCGTATAGTTAACCATGTGTCTTATTTAATTCGTTTCATTTAGTAATTTTATTAATTGCTTAGTTCACATATCCACAATAAGTACATTGTCTTTTTCTTTAATTTATTCATCAAATTAGTGTTAACACAATTTGACGACACGACTAAATAATGTCGTTATTGTTATAATATAACCACTTACATAAAAATGGTTGTAATTGTCAATATTACACTCATTTAATCCTAGTATTTCATTTCTTCTCTTTTTTTTCTTTTTATGTTAATTTAATATTCTAGCATTTATTTTATTTTATTTTCTTTTAGTTAGTCTAATTTTCCTTTTAATAGCATTCTATTTCATTTTTTTTTTCTTTTCTTATAACATTAGTTTAATGCTACATTTTATTTTATTTTTAGCTTAACATTTCTTTTCTACCTTTTATTTTCTTTTCTTTTTTATAATAGTGTAATTTATTTCTCTAGCATTTTCTTTTCATTACTAGTTTTAAATTTTCTTATAATATCTTATTTTCTTTTTTTTTCTCTTAATATTAATTTAATCTTCTCTTTATTAGTATTTCTTTTCTTTTAATGTTGGTACTTATTTTTCTTTTAAAATTTTATTTTCTTTTTTGTATAGCTTTTTTTTTCATAACACTTATCTCATCTTATCTTTCTTTTTCTTCATTCTTATTAAACCTAAAAATTATAAAAAAATCTTTTAATATAATTCTCATTCTTTAAGTGTAATTTTCTTCAATTTTGTTTTTCTTTCCCTTTATTTTCTTTTATCTCCTTGAGAATGTGAATAGCTTTTCTTTTTTATTAGTTTAATAACATTTTCTAACCTTTTTTTATTTTTAGCTTTCTTTTGTAAATTTTTTCTTTCTTTTTCTTTAATCTTTAGGTATTCTCTTGTCATTGTTTTTTTTTATTTTTTCATACAATTTGATAAGATGCATGACAGTTTTAGTGAATGTTTTGTTTATTCCATTTGAAAGCATGTTTAAATTAATTTAGAATTTTGATAATATTATTAGCAAAGTTCATGTCTATTTTTAGCATTTTTTTGCCTTTTTATTTGAATTATGATAGTTTAGATTATTTTAATAATACCGCATGTGGGTGTGCTTCATGTACCCTTTAGTTAGAAATTGCATGTCATATGACTTAGGATTTTATCCATTTATTTATTCTAATTTAGAGTGCTATGTACATATGTTATGTATTTTTCATATTTGATTTTGAATGTTCTCTCTTTGTTTTCATTTTCTTTATTTGCATGTATTTGAGAAGTTCTATTAAAGAACCAATGATGATTAGTAGAGGTCAACCTTATGGTTGGGCGAACGGGGTGCATAACACCTTCGCCGATTCGTATCTTAGCCCCCGAACTCTCTTTCTCTGGTTAAACGTTTTAAAGATCAGTAGTCATTTTTGTTTTTCTTAGTTTTTCTCAAAAACTAAGTAGTGACTCTATTTTCATCAAAAAAGAATTTTTAAATTTTAGTTTCCAAAGTGTTAAAAATATTTTTAAACATCTTTGAATTCCTTTATTTTTCAAACATTTTTCAAAACAACCTCCAAAATTCCAACGCCACAGACCATGGGACAAGTAGAGAATCTTCCAGGCAAACAGGAACTTGGACTTTGACGAGATCGACACGTACATCGAGCATTCTCTCATTGCATTTGATCGGGACAAAAGAACCCATTATCGCCCGACACTTGGTACTGTAAAGTACATTGAGACCCGTGTCAACAAAGACTATCCCAAGCTGTTTGAAGATTAGTCTGTTTTTGTCTATAGAATCTAGTAATTAACATCACTATGGCTGATTGGATTACGTTGTTGAACTTGTATCAAATTTTAATGCAATAGATTTTCGTGTTTCTTATGTGCAAAATGCATCTTTTTGTGTCCAAAGAATAATATATAATATCAATAAATGAATAAATACTATGACAATCCAAAACATAGTTAAATAATTATGGATGTTAAACAAAAAAAGCGTCCCCTTGTACATTTGTTTAAAAAACATACTCTTTGTAGAATGATAAGACCATGAGGAAGTAGAAGATGTAGAGGAAATCCTCGTGAAGTACTAGTCGACCTTGCACCTAACCCACCTCTTGAGAATCGCAACAACAACCCTGGGCTGAGGGAAATGGATCAAGCTTTAAGGATCCTTGCAACGAACACGAACCCCCATCCACCAAGGATCCAACATGACTGAGCTGGGTTATTGTCAGAGTTTCGGAGACAACGACCTCTAACCTTTAACGGAGATGCCACCCCCCGTCTAGCAGAAGGGAGATTAAGGTAGATATAAAAGATGTTAGACATCATGAATATTAGGGAATGCAGTGACAGGGTTGCTTTGGCAACATATCAATTGGAAGGTGAAGCCGACTTCTGGTGGGAGATGACTCAAACTACAGTGGACACAGCAAACCTCACTTGGGTTCGTTTTGAAGAATTATTTCTGGAGAAGTATTTTTCTGCCACCACGAAACAAGACATGGTTCAAGAATTTCTGAATCTGAAACAAGAAAAACTTAAGACCAGGCAACAGACAATAGTTAGCCTCATTTCAAAATCCAAGATGCTATCCCAATTCAGTTTTAAAGGATCAATCTCGCCATAGTAATGCAACATGCAAGCAATAAGCAAGAGAATTCAGGCGATACTGCAAGGTAAGTTTCGACCAATCCCTGCGGTGCAAAAAATTAAGCCTTAACTAATTCTTAGTTCATTTTTAAGAAGCAAAAAAAAGAAAAAAACAAAGTACAGTTGTTAACACCCAATTTTTGCCCCGCTCCATAAAAATCACAAAAAAAAAAAAACTATTTAAATTTGTTCTCCTGTTTTTCATGACCATACGAGGAAAAATCGAGATAATCTAGCCAAAAAAAATCCAGGTCGTAACCATTAGAACAAGCCCACAAAGGCTACAAAAAACTATGAAAAAATCAAAAGCATCCGACGGAAAGAATTCACAATATTAGACTCGATGTGTGCAAATATAGACCTCACGAAGAGAATCGAGACGATTTGGATAAAGAGGCTTAGATTGGAACAGTTGACCATAATGGGACCACTAAAACAAACAAAAGTTATGAAAAGACTAAAAGCATCCAGTGGTGGGATCTCGCGATATCATACTCGATGCACCAAAAAATGGTAAATCGACCTTCCAGAAAGTGAAAAGGGGGAGGTAACATGCTCTCAACCCCTCTTCTTAGTAGATTAATATCTGGTTTGCTAAGAAGAACATTTCGCGTGTTTGAACCCAAAACACGTGAATGACAATTTTGCCCCCAGAGAGCTCAACGACCTATTTATAGTTGTCCCCCACTCCGAGATTAGTTAAACGAGTGATGCAACTGCACCCAGTGATACACATAAGTTCATTTTCAAAAAATAAATTCATCTAAACCAAGTGGAGTCATTTCTGAGCATATTTGACCCCAATTCGATGACCCTTTCGATTAAAAAATACAGTATCTACTGCAATCTCCCCGGATGACAAGAACCCCAGAGGGTGGTTCCATATTTTTTTATGACCCAAGCTCGGCTCGTATGCTGAATCTCACATTAAACCAAATTCTTTTGATTAGTACATGATAGCATTGAAGTTTGCTATTTGGTAAAAATTTTGAACATCGTGCCCATTAATCGGGGATGATTTGACCAAAACCGAGTTCACATCAGACCCTAAACATTGAGTTTACCCTATATATGCTTTCTTTGGGGGGGGGGTAAAATCATACATTTTTATACACCTACTCCTTGATACCCGCATTTATATTGTTGTTCTTTTTGTTGTTGTTCCGGATTGTTATTTTTGGAAATAACAAATCATGCAGTTATGTTGTCCAATTTTTCACAAAATAAAAAGAATTTCTTTTATAAAAATTATTTTAGTCAAAATCTAAGCCGTTGTACTGTTCAATTTTTTACAAAATAAAATAAATTTCCTTTATAAAAATTGTTTTAATCAAAATTTAAGCCGTTATGCTGCCCAATTTTTTTTTTAAATAAAAAGTCTTTCTTTTATAAAAATCATTTCAGTTTTAAAAATCAAAAATCAAAATTTTCGTTTTCTTATAAAATAATAAAACCTTTTTTCATTAAAAAGAGAAACCTTTTTCTAAGAAAAATAATAAAATTGTTTTTTAAATTAAAAGATAAAACTGTTTTTTTAAGAAAAATAATAAAACTATTTTTTAAATAATAATAAAACTATTTTTAAGAAAAATAATAAAACTGTTTTTTTTAATAAAAACGATAAAACCGTTTCTTTAAAGAATTTAATAAAAACAGTAAAACTGTTTCTTTTAAGAAAAATAATAAAACTCTCTTTTTAATAATAAAACTGTTTTTTTTAATAAAAAAGATAATACTGTTTTTTTAAATAATAATAAAACTATTTTTTTAAGAAAATTAATAAAACTGGTTTTTAAAATAAAAAAAAGGATAAAACTGTTTTTTAAGAAAAATAATTAATCGGTTTCTTTTTAAATGATAATAGAATTGTTTCTTAAAGAAAAATAATAAAAATATTTTTAAATAAAAAGATAAAAAATTTGAGAAAATAATATAAATTGTTTTTTCTAAATAAATATTTTTCTCTAAATCGTTAAAAAATACTGTCTTCTAGAAAAAAAATTTATTATTATTATTATTATCTTCTAAAAAAATATAATAATAAAAATTATTTTCTAAAAAATTGGCATATTATTTTCCAAAATAATATAATAATAATAATAATAATAATAATAATAATAATAATAATAATATAGCAACAACAACAATAATAATAATAATAATAGTACCCCTTTTTAACAATCTAAAATAAACTTTCAATTCAATCAGTTTTTTTTTTACAACCGATCAAATGCTACTTTCTATCCAAAAAAAAAAAACACAACAAACTTTTTAGCCGGTTTATTTTTTAAAATAACCAATGTAATATTACTTTCTATCAAGTCACAAATTTAAATTTTTTAAAATAATCCAGGTAATATTATTTTTAACCAAATCAAAATCAATTTTCTTTCAAGAACCAATCAAATGATATTTTTCTTTCTAACTTAAAATGAACTTTCTAAACCAGTTTTATTTTGAGCAACCAAGATAATGTTATTTCTAGCCAATTTTTTTTATAAAAAAAATCCAATTGTATGTCATTTTAGGCGCGATTGGCCTAATTCCTACTATAGGATACGTAGGCAACTTGATCAAGCTCGGCTACGTCATCAAAACAAAATACACACCTCTCTTTTTAAGACACAGAGAAATGAAAAATAATTTATAAAACAAAAAAACGAATAAAAAAGAATTGGTACCGGAAGAACGACGATAAGTGCCTAACACTTTTCCAACTCGTAACAGTGAATCCACAAACCCATCTCTAATTTATTGTAGACCAAAATGAGTCATTTAAAATTGGGTCCCGCTAATATGATGTTTTCAAAACAAAAAACTATATATTTTTCGGCATTCTCTTATTATTTTCAAAACTTAAAATCTGATTCCAACCCTTACTTTGCTTGCTTTGAAAATAGTTTTAAGGAGTGACCTGACACACCCAAACTTAATGTTAGGTGGTGACTCTATTTTTTTTCAAATTAATAAATTGATAAACTCTACAAAATTTTTATTTTCTGTCGCATTCTATGCCATAATTTCTTTCTAGGACTACCTCGAAAACATCTAGAAAAACAAAACAAGGAGAGCAGAGACCCCAAAAAAAAAACATCTAGAAAAACAAAACAAGGAGGCAGAGACCCCAAAAAAATCGAGACGTGACAAATAAGGGCTTGTATGGTAATAGCACATAAACTTTAATAGCACTTAAAAATTGATGAAAATTCTCATATAAACTAACTCCATTAAATTTAATAGCACTTAAAAAATTATGAATTTAAAACATTGAAAAGAACAAATTCCTAATTTCGGGGCTTTGATCATCAGACCAATCAATTTAAAGCTAATGAGGTGTACCAACTTTCAGAGATGCAAAGATGTAGATGGATTGGGGTCCATTTGGAATAGCTTGTTTGAATTTAGCTTTTAACTTTTTGTTAGTGATTCTTTTTGGACTTGATTTTTTTTTTTTCCTAAATGCCTTGAATTAAGGGCCTGTATGGTAATTCTAACTTTTTAACTCTTTGACTAAAAATGCCAAAAAAATAACATATTTCGTTTAGTAAAAAAGCAAAAAAAATTAAAAAGTCAAAAAGTCAAATTAAAATACTAACTCTTAAAATATTCTATTCAAAGTCCAATTACTTTTAAAACACAATAATACACATTACTCATAACTTATTTACTGTCACTACCACCTACATATAATTGTTAAGGAGAATACTAACTACCGTCCAATGGGCGGTGTATAATGATCAGTAAGAATTTAACTTTGACTACACTGAATTTAAACTTTAATTCCTCAGAATTCAACTTTTATTGTTATCATCCACCGTCCAATGAGCAGTAGTTAGAATTGTTAATATCAAATATATAGAAAGGTAATATTATTTAATTTTAAAAAAATGTCTTTTTACTCAAAGAACCAACTTAAAAAAATTAGCTTAAAAATTAAATTACCAAACAACATACTTTGAACTAAATTTAATTTTTTGACTTAAAAATACTAACTTTGAAGCTTGAAAAAAATATTTTTATATTTTTTAATCAAACCAATTGAAAATTTATTATTTTTACGTTTTTAATCAATCTATGTCGTGGAGTGTGAAGAGTAAAAATTCAAACATCCAAACTCAACACACGAGATTTTTTACGTGGTAAAACACAATTTGGGTAAAAAACCACGAGATTAATTCAAATTCAGGTAAATCTAGCACTAACCAATTGAACAGTTACATGACACCCACTTACAGATTTTGACCGAATCCTCAATCCAAGCACCTTAAGATATCTTACCGATTCCACGTGCACCGTTCCCCACTTGATCACCGAATCAATGAATCCTCGAAATTGTCACTTCGGCTGAATCCTCCGTCGGAACTTAGAATACCTTCTAAAATTTAACACGAATAATCTTCAAATGTTGGAGCACGACAAATGCTTTTGATTGACGTTGAAGCTCTGAGATATGAAGTTCAGAAGTTAATTTCATACCTGGCCTATGGTCCTTTATATAGGCCTTAAAATCAGACAATTAGAGTTTCAGTTGAATTAAAACTACCTATGATCCGCTCGAGCGCACTTGGGACCGCTCGAGCAGTTATGTGCCAGATTGTATTCTGCTTGCACGATCCTGCTTTATTGGCTTGTACCTTTAGCTTCTTATGTTGTACTTCAATTTCCTAACTTAAAATAACATTCTAATCAAAGAACTCTAATCCAACTAGGATTCACCAAATAAGGATCTCACAAAATTTAGGATTTCTTAAGCAATTAAAACTCAATAAGTTTATCCTAATCCAACCATAAGAATCCTAATCAACTTAGAAGTTTTATAATTTCAATACAACCTGAATTGTCATTAAAATAAATAAAAAAATTTAATTTAAACAAAGGACAATAAAATTCGTAACAATCTCCCCCTGGCAATTTTAGGTAGACACAAAACTCTTGACTACAACAGTCACATCATTTTTTCTTCAAGTTGTACTCTTCATGCAGCCTTTTTCTTCTTCTTCATCTCCTGATAAAAATAAAAAAATAGACCATTTATGAAAAAAGATCAAGTTAATAGAAATAAAAAATTATTAGGCAAGCATTCTAGTTTAACAATTGATCAGATTATAGTTCTAAACAAAAACATATTTCCCCCTATTTGTGTATGGCTTTGAAGTGCCGCAAAAAAACATCATGAAAAATTTAAAGAAGCAATCCCATGAAATTATTTTTCTTGAAAATAATATTTATAAACTCTTCCCTTTTTTTAAGAGGAATATAATAAAATAAATCATTTTGACATTCAAACCAGAAAAAATAAATCATTCAATGAAGATCAAAATTTATTGAATGTTTAAAACAAAAACGAACTTAAGATTAATGTCACGAGGAAATTAAAAAAAAATACCTAGGAAAGAGTTCGTATTAGGTTTTTTTCAACACTCAGGTTCAATCATTGTGTGTGATCGATATCCATGAAACATATTTGAATATTCTTAAGAATCTTCACACTTTGAAGTCAAATCGGATAATTTTTCAATGTATATCTGTTGAAAAAAGATGAAAACTCCCCCTCAAAAAGAAGTTCTATTTTTATTTTTTTATTTTTTTATTCCTTTTTTTTTTGCATTTTTTTGTTTTCATCGGTGGTTTTCACACTAATGCGAACAAAAAAAGCAAAGCTCGTATGGATAGCCATTTTCTCAAGCATTATATAACAATGGCATATACGGCGGCTTCACACTAAAACAAATGAAAAAGCAAGATTCGTATAGGTAGTCATTTTTGTAAGCATAGTATAAAATAAACGGTTCTCAATGAGGAAGAAACAATGGATAGATAATCAGATGGCGGTAGTTGTAGACATCAACATCAATATAGAGATCCTACCACCATTGTCAATCAAAACGTATTCTTTAAAAGATATTCAAGAAGATTCCATATAAAAATTTGAACACAAGTTTTGGAGATCTTTTATTTCAAAAATAATCAAGTAGACTCAAAAAACTATGAATTTTTTAACCTCTTATCGACAAAAATCAATAAGACAGTTTTTCATTTTGATTTATTTCATAAGAAAATGATATACTTTTAATTAATCAAGTTTTTCAGATTTTAAAAGTCAAAAGAACTACCAAAAAAATATTTACATTATAACGTCCCAATTCCGTAACCATAAAAACCTAGAAGATTTACGAGAAAAAACTCGAAAAGATAAATATTTAAGTAGAACTCACACACCCATTGGGTGTAATGGGTGTATGAGTTTAGCCGTTCAAAAAAAACATTGATTTAAAGTAAAAAGACACTCAAAAAAAGTCACAAAACCCTTAGATAAACACCTCTTTTGAAAATGGATCTCAAAACAAAAGGGCACAAAATCACCCAACAAGCCAGACCGCTCAATTGGTCAAAGGATCGCTCGAGTGATTTCTCTGCAGTTGTAGCGTTTTGCCCAAAAATAGAGAAAATCGAGAGGTTAACATGACCGCTCGATAGACCGCACGAGCAGTCCATCAGGTAGTCCAACTCTAGACAGTTTTCTCGACTTGGTTCTCAAAAATTCGACTTTCCTCATCAAAACACATGCAAAAGTAGCATTTCATGCTATTCATTCAATAGGTATGAGAGTAAAAGTGTACGAAAAACGTCTCGAAACACTTCCCAAACCGTACAAAACCATTTTCTATTCATTGTACAACCCATGAAACCATAATAATGTCATTACATGCATGCAAAATATGAATGCATGACCCAAAGGTCTTATAATAAGTGTCATACCAACCCGATTATAATCCTGGCAAAATATTTAAAAGAATTACATTCAATGACAATGAACTCTCAAAAGGTTAATGCAAGATACATAATTCTCCCCAAATTATTCCATCAAACAAAGGACTCATGACACCTCTCTCAATCCAAAGCCATCTTTCCGCTAGTACCTGAAATGTTGTTAAACAACATGAGCCGAGACTCGTAAAAATAGACTAAATATGAATATATGCATGACAAATGAAAATGGTTATGGGAATGCACAACAACTTTGTATCCGAAAGCCAACCCATTTGTCTTTCAAAAATCTATTCACATATCTGATATTCTTTCTTTACCCAAAACCAACACACACATAATTAGTTCCTTCGTCCCGTCACCTCCAACCCAACTTTACGAGTTCCCATTTCATTTCATTTCGTTTTACTATCTACATTGCAACCATTATCAAGGTTTTTCAAAGTCTTGCATTCACCAATTTCATTATATGATTTTACAAGCCCAAGTTTATTCATTGATTTAATAAAGTACTGAGCCCAGACAACGCCTATAAATCCAGGCATATTTATCACCATGGGGCCACGCGAGACCCAATGAATAAATAACTATTCTATAGCCCGACACGGAGAGCATACATTTTCAGTTTCTCTCAAAAATATCGATGTACGGGCCGCCCAAGAGCATGTTTTTATGGGGATTAACCCGAAAAAAGGGCCTACCTTACATTGTGCAAGTTTTCGGCCTTTCACCAAGGAGCAACTCGTGCCCAAACTTAATTATCCAATCCATTCACACGGTACCTTAATTAAGTCATTTACATTTAACCCAATACGAGTTCAACCGTCAATTTGGTTTCTCTCGCCAAACCCAACACTATTAAGGTTTCAATTACCAACAATTTACATATTTTTATTATTCTCCATTTGGGTCTAACAATCCCAAAACCTCTAATTTCCCATGCTTTTGACAATAATCAAACCCTAACTTTTCAAAATACAAGTTAAAGGTTCCCCCATGATATTGTTTAGATCAAAACACTACAAATCATTCAAATCCTCAAGATTTAACATGCTTTAACCCCAAATCATAATTTCAGAGTTTCAAAACATAATTTTCTCACATTTTCAAGTATAAACTCGAAATACACAGTATATATCAAACAAATTTTCATAGATAGTCATAGATCCTACCTTGGTGGCTGTCCTAACACAAGAACTGAACCCCCAATGAGCTCCAAACAAGTAGATCTCCAACGGGTAGACGAAAGTGGAGCTCCGAACACAAATAATGGCCTCTCCAACGTCATTTGATCAAAAGAGAAGTAAGGATTGACCTTTAATGGAGCTTAGGAAGCTCAAAGGGACTTTCATCCCCAAACCCTAGGTCACACTCAAGCTCTAGAGAGAGAGAGAGAGGTATGAAAGGAATGGAGCAAAACTCCATAAACCCGCCATTTAAAGTCTGTCCCCGACACAGACTGCTCGATCGGTCTAGGGACTGCTCGAGCGGTCTCTCCCTAGACAGCACACCAAAGAATGGAAATGTACATGAAGTTTTAAATTTTGTTTCGACGTCTCAAGATTCGTTTAATATTCATACGATAATTATTTTCATGTAAAATCAAGCATATAACTATCATCACTAATCAAAACATGTTCAAATTTTAGCTTCTTCCCCTAATTAAACACTTTTTTCATATCCCATCATAAGGCTCACAACAAGTTTTAATTAAGTTTCAAAATAAAAAAGGATCGAGTCCCTACAACCTCTCCCTCTTAGGAAATTTCATCTTCAAAATTCCACCAATCACCGACAAACTTCAAAACAAGACTCTGCAAGGTCGTCCAATAATAGAAATGCCAACGTATCTTACGTCCCAGAATGACGTATCACGATACAAACACGTTCCCAAGAAATGAATATCTATACAGACTGCTTCCGCGAAACAGATCTCACTAACACTAGGGTTATCCAAACATCGTCAAACCAGAATCCACTCACACCGAGGCATCGAAAAATAACTCACACTAAATGAGACCACTCAGAGTGACCAATCACATAACACGAAACTATTTCACAACCGGATTGATTTTAAACACTCCCCACTCCTCGTTTGAAGGGACTAAGATTTCCACTTGAACTGTCGTCACTTAGCTCATCCCAATTTCAAAACGCACATCGTGGATTACTCCCGTAAGCTAAAAGACACTTTAGCAAAATTTAACATCGTTCACAAGGATTCACACGTATCATACCTAAAATCCTGTTCAAACCCTCACGATCGATTGATGATTACAAAACTCTAAGCCACATCATCACTCTACGTTCGTCAATAATATTACCACTAATGTCGAAGAGATACTCACTCCTGAGTAGAGAGAATAAACATCTAGTTCCAGAGAAGGGATCTCACTCAGATCATAGAAAACTCTAATGAACACACTTTCTTCCCACGAGTCGTAAACAATCCATCTAAACCTTCGTCCTCTACCAATCTTCAACCCACAAACCACAATTCTCACTTTGCGAACTCACTAGGTGTCACATTACCACCAAGACCTAGATTTTATATGATCGAGATTACTACCCTGGTATTATAGCCACTAAGATTAAAGCCGTCATATAAACTTGATGAGCCACTTGGGCTAAACACACCACACAGATTAAATGAAGACCCAGCTTGCACTTTCCCTAGTGCCACACTGGCAAAACCTTCCATAGGTATACACTTACCTATACGAATCCACCCACATTACATGTAACATCATTACTCATATATGTAAACCCACATTTCACAATTATCCTCTGACCCTCACTCGATTGTTCAACCTCAAGTTAATCATAAACAACCTCATTCGGCATTAATTGATACTCACGACACGTACATTTGATCCTTGTATTCACAATAGTCCATACTTTGTTGGTTATTGCGCTCCATGCAGTCATCAGCCACACCGTTTGTCAACACATGATCCTAAAATCCATCACCAATGCCACACAACCCACCCATACCTTTCCCACTTGATAGTTGAATCCAAATCCGCTTCTTGTACTTAACAGATTCTTTTTTACACCCAACTCACTGAGGTACTCATCCACCCAAGACTAAGCACGAAAGAACCACGCAACTCAATTCGCATACCATTACTTTGTTCTTCTAATGTCCGCACTCGAACACTTAATCCTTCCACGTACTAATACTAAGCTGTTAAGCAACGTCGCCAAAATTAACGGGATCACAACGTCTCTAAACTTCTCAGACCTAGAGTCTAAACAACCTTACGAGAGAACTCCTCCTCTACACAAACAAGACATTCACACTTCAATCTAGACGAACAAGCTTGCTCTAAAAGGCCACATCGACAAAAGATCTTCAAAGTTAAATTCCTTGTGATTCACATCTAAAACACAGTCTCTTAATAATCTTTTGCTTACTTGTATTCAACTTGCGTCTTTACCACAAGCGAAAATCGAATACCAACTCCACAAGAGCTACATCGTTCAAATGCCAAACAAATGCAAACTGATACTCAAGAACCCATAATGTGAACAGCTCGGTCACAGAAACTTCAACAAGGATCTCACTCAAACAAGAGCTAAGGATGTCAATATTCCCGTACAAATCAGAATATATCTCAAGAATCATCACCAGAACACTCGGACTCATAGGATGGAGCAAACTAATCTTTTAAGAAGCTTCGAGAAACCAGTCCTATACTCATACGATCACGATTGTACATATATTCAAAGCACAACTAAAAGGACCAAAAAGGTTTATAAGGTTCATAGAGATTTTAATCTTCTCAGAAATCGCTAACTAAGAATCAACCAAAGGTCCCGGCATTTACCTCCAACAAAAAAAATAACTCACACTGATAACCAACTACAAGGTAGTTCTCCTTTTAGAGAAATCAAGGGTCAACTAGAGACTCCTACTCAACACCACTATCTCCTAAGGTAACCATTAAATACTCAGTTTAGGAGAATACTAACCACCCATCCTTAGAATGACATCGAATATCACAATACAAATGTTGTCGACCCCTAATCACAATGAGTATACCACTCGTCGCACTTGGTTCTCAAACTCAGTCCCTACTCATACACATCGCACCTCATTAACTTCTTTATACCCCAAACGACGCGTCTCGCACGTACACAAGTTCATCACCAGGTATCCATAAAGACATAACACTACACATTCACAATACCCCAAGGCTTCTCCTTATAAGATTGCGCTACACTAACATGACCCCCAACGGGTAAACAACAACTACGCTACAGTCTCGAGCTCACGGCTCAGGCACACCCACGAAAGAAAACGTAAATCCCTCAATCGAGAACACCCAACTTTGAGACTTCTCACCCAAAGTCACCCATCACTCCCACAACTATACAAATACCACCAACCCACTGTTGTTCGAGCATAAGAATGAATATACACAACTTAGACCCAACATATTTCACCTACCAATGCTAGGCCAATCTGTACCACTCTATAGTTCACCCCTATAGTAAGACAACATAACCACATCTAAGCCTTAGGCCAGGATACAAGCCACCACCATCCCCATAAGGGACATCCTACCCATTAGCGCATCATCCTAAAACAACCGAGTCAACTACACCAATAATATCTATCACGGGCCTCTCAAGTTTCATACACTCAACACTTGCAAGAAAGGCACCAATGGTGACCACGTCGTCATGTACAGAAGATCGGACACTACCTGTACCCCATCTTCATCTAAGTACACACCCATGTTCTTACTAAACACAATTCCCGAGCATAATCTTTCAATCATGAGAACAACAACCAAAACCACAAGCCTTTACTCTCGTGAAATTTTCAAATAACCTAGAATCGTCGCACACCACATTTGTAACTAAAATCGACACACATCCCAATATACGTATACATATATACCACTTCATGATTAACCCATCAACAACATCTCTGATCTACACATCCGTAATTTAACTTCTAACCTTCAACAAGGAACCTAACTTAGCAACACACTAAGCAGAAAACATAAGGGTTATCAAATAGGCTTTCAAAGCTACCAGGCACCACTATGACTATCAATAACACCCCACAGGGCAAATGACACCCCCAAAACCGTTTAAGCTCAGAATTTTCAAATACTTTAGGCCAGAGATTATTACAAGGGTATCATAAAACCCATCTAGGTAAGGCTCGACTTAACATTCAAAAGTCGGGCAAACACATTAATCATAATCGAGTCATGTCACATCAACACATATCCATATATCCACATATTGAGGAGAACCTTTAGATATAACACACCAATCCTGGTAACTTGTTTGGATTTCTTATTAGAATGGACGTCGGCCAAATGCCTTTCTAATTCAAATTTCAAACTAGTCGACCGGCCGCCCAAGGACAAGACATATCATCCTAAAAGTCCAACCTCCATACCCAAATATCACATAACATGCAGATGTCAAGTATACCCAAGATATTTCATGCTAACACACTAATACATGAATATCTCATATCAATACAAGCTCTCACGCAATGGATCAACCACTCCTACCACTGTTAGGTATTTGAACCTAAAATTCTGATACCAATCTGTAATGCCCCGATTCTGTAACCATGAAAACCGAGAAGATTTACAAGAAAAAGCTCGAAAAAAAATGTTTAAATAAAACTAAACAGTGATTTGAAGTAAAAAGACACTCAAAAAAGTCACAAAACCCTTAGGTAAACATCCCTTTTGAAAATGGACTCAAAACGAAAGGGCACAAAATCACCCAACAAGACAAACCACTCGATCGGTCAAATGACCGCTAGAGTGGTCTCTCTGCAGTTGCAGCGTTTTGCCCAAAAACAGAGAAAAATGAAAAGTTCACATGACCGCTCGATAGACTGTTCGAGCGGTTCAACTCTGAACAGTTTTCTCGACTTGGTTCTCAAAAATTCGACCTTCCTCATCAAAACACGTGCAAAAGAAGCCTTTCATGTTATTCATTCAATAGATATGAGAGTAAAAGAGTATGAAAAACGTCTCAAAACACTTCCTAAACCGTACAAAACCATCATCCATTCATCATACAACCCATGAAATCATAATAACGTCCTTACATGTATGCAAAATATGAATGCATGATCCTAAGGCCTTATAATAAGGGTTATACCAACCCGATTATAATCCTAACAAAGTATTTAAAAGAATTACATTCAAAGACAATGAACTCTCAAAAGGTTAATACAAGATACATAATTCTCCCCAGATTACTCCATCAAACAAAGAACTCCTAACACCTCCCTCAATCCAAAGCCAACTTTTCGCTATTACATGAAATATTATTAAACAACATGAGTCGATGTTCGTAGAAATAAACTAAATATGAATATATGCATCACATACGAGGATGGTTATGGGAATGCACAATAACTTTGTACCCAAAAGTCAACCCATTTGTCTTTCAAAAACCCATTTACATATCCAGTTTTCTTTATTTACCCAAAACCAACACAAACATAATTAGTTCCTTTGTCCCATCACCTCTAACCCAACTTAGTTAATACGAATTCCCATTTCATTTTATTCCGTTTTACTTTTCACGTTACAACCATTATCAAAGTTTTTCAAAGTCTCGCATTCACCAATTTCATCATATGGTTTTACAAGCCCAAGTTTATTCATTGATTTAATTAAGTACTGAGCCCAGATAGCGCCTATAAATTCAGGCATATTTATCACTACTAGGTCACGTGAGGTCCAATGAATAAATACCCATTCTACAGCTCGACACAGAGAGCACACATTTTTAGTTTCTCTTAAAAACATCAATGGGTGGGCCGCCCAAGAGCACGTTTTTACGGGGATTAACCCAAAGAAAGGGCCTACCTTACATTGTGTAAGTTTTCGAACTTTTACCGATGAGCAACTCGTGCCCAAGCTTAATTATTCAATTCATTCACATGGTACCTTAATTAAGTCATTGACATTTAACAGAATACGAGTTCAACCGTCAATTCGATTTCTCTCGCCAAATCCAATACCATTAAGGTTTCATTTACTAACAATTTATACATTTTTATTAATCTTATACTTGAATTAATATAATGGAATACAATCAGTTCCCATATCACATGCCGCTATCCACATTTCCCAATTCTTGAAATTAATTCAAATTTCTCAACCTAATATTATACCATTTTCATCTGTTCTCAAGATTCGTGGAATTTACTTATCAATGAGATAATTCAAGTTCGAATTTTTCAAAAATTCAACCAATTTTTCCATTCGGATCCAACAATCCCAAAACCTCTAATTTTCCATGATTTTGGTAATAATCAAACCCTAATTTTTCAAAATACAAGTTAAAGATTTTGCCATGATATTGTTTAAAACAAAACACTACAAATTATCTAAACTCTCAAGATTTAATATGCTTTAACTCCAAATCATAATTTAGGATTTTCAAAATATAGTTTTTCCATATTTTCATGTATAAACTCAAAATACACAACATATATCAAACAAATTTTCATAGATAGTCATAGATCCTATCTTGATGGGTGTCCTAACACAAGGATTGAACCTCAACGAGCTCCAAACAAATAGATCTCCAACAAGTAGACGAAGGTGGAGCTCTGAACATGAACAATGGCCTCTCCAATATCATTTGATCGGAAGAGAAGTAAAGATTGGCCTTCAATGGAGCTTAGGAAGCTCAAAGGAACTTCCACCACTAAACCCCATGTCACACTCAAGCTCTAGAGAGAAAGAGAGGTCACACCAAAGAATGAAAATGTACATGAAGTTCAAAATTTCGTTCCGACGTCATAAGATTCGTTTAATATTCATACGATAATTATTTTATGCATAATCAAGCATATAATTATCATCAATAATCAAAACGTGATCAAATTTTAGTTTCTTCCCGTAATTAAACACTTTTTTCATATCCCATCATAAGACTCACAACAAGTTTTAATTAAGCTTCAAAATAAAAAGGAACCGAGTCCCTACATACATATATGTATATATAACCTTTTTTTTGTTCTTTTTTTAGAGAGAAACAAATATTATTTTATGACACATGTTTCAGTTGGAGTGCTTCTAAAGGTTTTGTTAATAAGTCGATTTATTAAGGCATTCTGAACTACATTCCCTATCAAGTCTGACTTTCTAACCCATATAGCTTGAGTTTTAGGCAAAGATATCATGGGGGTGCTGGGTTTCTAGCCAAAACAAGCTTTCTGCCAGTTGACCGCTCGAGGGCCAATTGCCAGTGAGCAAAATTTTGATTTTTTAACTTTCTAGAAAGGGGTCTAATGTGTCCTAATTTTTTACAATGATGACAAATAAGAACAAATTTTTTAATATTATTTAACTTAGGTGAATATATTTGAAAACAATTTTTTGAAGTTTGACCCTTGACTTTAACAGAATTTTTTAAAATATTTTAACCAGAAATTTTTGAAACATTCATAGTTTTCACAAAATTTATTTTACCTGAATCTTTTAGAATAGGTTTTGGTTGGACAACTAATTTTTAAATGGCAGATGTCGAGGTAACTGATTTAACAAATTTAATATTACTTGTGGAATTTGAAGATGAAGTTTCACTAGTATATCCAAGCCCAACTCGATTAGTCGCCACCTTTTGCACATTTAAAATATTTTTCAAAACTGTTAACCCTACATTAAACTTCTTGAGAGTAGTTTTAGAAATATCAAGATCTTTTTGCAAATTTTTTACTCTCAACTCAAGTGACTTCTTTGACTCAATGTTTTCATGCAATTTTTCTTCAAGATTAACAATTTTGTCTTTATAAATTTTGAATGATTCAATTAAGTCGTCTTTTTTCTTTTTCAACTGCAATCAATTTTTTTTTGTTAGAATGACTTAATGAGTTTTTAATTATCTAACTTCAGATAAATTTTCAGTCAATTCTTGTTTCAAGTTTTCTCTTTCTTTTTCAACTAATTTTATTTTTGCAATCAATTTTAAATTCATTTTAGTCAATTTAAAACTTTTTTCGTATAATTTTTTATATACATGCTGTAGAGACTCATAATCTTCAAGTTCACAATCAGATTCATCTTTCCGATCACTTGACTGACTTTGTGAACACACAGATATAGGACTAAAATACATGGATGATTTAATAGTTATGTTTTTTTCCTCAAACAAATTCATGTAATAGATTGATTAGGACTGGTTTTTTTTTTAGTTTTAAAAAAATATTATAACCCTTTGTAATCAAATAAAAAGAATATTATAATTTAATTTTTTTATATCCAAAAATTTTATTGTTATTTTTGAAAAAAATATAAACATACTCTGATACCAATTGAAAAAAATATTTTTATATTTTTTAATCAAACCAACTAGAAAATTATTCTTTTTACGTTTTTAATCAATTTATGTCGTGGAGTGCGAGAAGTAAAGAATTAAGCATCCAAACTCAACATACGAGATTTTTTACGTAAAAAACCCAATGGTAAAAAAAACATGGAACTAATCCAAATCCAGGTAAATCAAGCACTAACCAATTGAACAGTTACAAGACACTCACTTACAATTTTTGATTAAATCCTCAATC
>JAULJZ010195645.1:0-20330 GCA_032270985.1 Heliamphora pulchella | reverse complement strand
ATTTCCTCAAAATAATACATTATACATGTGTATAGATCCATCCATCAACATGGAGATCAACAAAATATTTTTAAAATGTTTTCCCCATTTTCAACAAAACGTTTCAAAAATTGAGACTCAACCCCGAAGACGAGCTCTAAACCTCCAAAACACCAAGTGTTGAGATTTTTCACAAAACCACCATTTTCTACTAAAATCCACCGTTTTCAAGAAAACTCTTTGAAAACTACTACCACATGACATACAGTACTATAAGCCAAGAAAAGCTAACAACATGCTTTCCATCAGAAAAACAAGGCTTAAACAAAAAATATGACATTTGATGCATTTTCTACCAGGTGAAAACATATATAATTTCATATAACACTCTCATAACTGCAGTAGGTCTAGAATCCGACCTCGTTGGGTCAAAACCCGACGCCTCAAAAACTGGAACTCATCGAAACGAGAATCTGACCGGATGAGCGCAAAGCTAGCAGCGTGAATAGCAGGGATCCACAAGCAGATCGTCAGAAACTAGGCTTGGGCGGGTCAAATATGTAGAGAGAAGGTAGAGGAAATGAAGAAAGAAGCATTTCTCCAAACATTTCAGCCCTTGGAATACTTATAAGCTCGCCAAAAAGGCAGTTCAGTCGACTGAAGAGGTCACTTCAGTCGACTGAAGCTCCTAAAAAAACGTGCACCGCCTCAGTTCAGTCGACCGAACCCTTGAATTCAATCGACCGAACTCAAGAAAAATGGTTCAGTTGACTAGACCAAGCCCCCCAGTCGACTGGACCCAAGGTTCTCAACCTACTAGTTTTCAGTTTAGTCGACCGAACTCACCAGTTCAGTTGACCGAACAACCTACTATTTTGGTCCCAGGTTTTATGTTCTAAGAGCAACCAAACAAGCCTAAACAAGGTCCGAGAAAGCATAAAACACCTCTATACATGCTGTTCTATAACTCCAAAACATAACTCATGCATCGAGGATATATAACATAAAGGAAAAACACGTCATCATTTATATATATCAAAATTAAAACGGTACAGGGTCTCACAATGATACTATTATTTATAGTTAAGTGTTAACCACTACCTAATTCCGAATCAATCGCTCCACAATGAACCTTTTAGATGGATAAGTAATTTACACTAATAATTATCCAGAATTATCTCTAAAAGACGTTCACACTGGCGATACCGCAATTAATTCTGTCCGATGGGCAAGAAGGTTTTACTACCAACACGCAAAATTAATTACATCACCTACGAACTGGGGATGGAGACTGCGAGATTTATCTGTGAAAAAATTCTCTCTCCCACTTAGTTTTTAAAAAATATTTTTAGAAGTTATAAAAATCTATTTAATTAAAATAAATTTATTAATTTTGAAAACTACAAGATCCAAAAAATTTCAAAACATCTTTTCGTGCACACGGTTCAAAAGATTTTGATTTGACAAACCATCTTTTCGTGTGTTAATATGTAACAAATAAAATTACCGATGAATACACAGTTTTTTCTTTACTTTGCAACTAAGGTCTTGAATAAAGGCATTCAAATATTTTATTTTTACGTTACACATTTTTTAAAAATTAATAATTTGTTAAAATTAAATATTTTTTTATTTAATTAATCTAAAAGTCATAATTAAATTTTACATTTTTTCGAGATATTCAATTTATTAAAAAATAATTTTAAATGTATTATTTTGTAAAAAATTAAATATCTAAAGTTTTTAATTTAATTAAAAAAATATAATTTTTTTCCTTTACAAAATATTAATTAAAATCAAATTTTTTCGAATTAATTAAATAAAACAAGAAATAGAAAATCAATATTTATCATCCACACAGTTTATACAAATAAATAAACAAGATAAATATAGTCCAGTTTTATGATCGAAGTGGAAATCTATCGAGTTTTAAGTTCCTGTATGCAGATAACCTTCCAGTTTTTCAATCGATGTAGAAAACTGCTTATTCTTGTGAGAATCGAGCAAGGACTCATTCAATCATAGTGTTATAGATATACAACATGTCTCGATCAATGCATATTAGAAAACAGCCCCAGGAGACCTCAAACCAAGCACCACTGCCAGCAACACTCGGCGCCGCTCCATTGCTGCCACTTCTGCCAGCTTTTGTCGCCACTCCCGAACTCCGTTTTTGTCTCGATTTTTTTTTGAAAAATAACTTATGAAATATATTATTTTTTTGTTAAAAAATCAGAATGAAAAATCCCTCGAAAATAACTTTTGATGAGGGACAAACAGCCCCTATCACCATCGCCCCTTGCTGCCTGTTGTCACTGTTCGTTTGAGCCCCATTTAGTGGTTGTTTCGGCTCCTATTTCCTCCTATTTCTAATAGTGATATACTGTTATATATAGCTGGAAAAAACACCTCAAAAATAGTCTCGAAAAAGCTCAAAAAATAACCCCGAAACAACCTGCTGCCGCCGCCGAATTCCACCGCTATCTTGCGCTGCTTTTTTCATCGTTTTCTGTAGATTTTTTCCTCCAATTTTTGGATTGTTTTTCAGCTATATTTTACTATTGTGTTATACCTAAAAATCTGCCCAAAAATAGTTTCGAAAACACCAAAAAAAACCACTAAAAAATGGTCCGAACCACCACCGCTAAAGGTTCCGCCGGCGGGCTACTTTTCTATTGTTTTTTCGTGTTTTTAGGAACTATTTTTAAAGCCTAAAACTATAGAAATATTGTTGAAAAACTTGTCACAAACACCATAGAAAAAAAAACACCACGATCTGTGGCTCGAACCACCCGAAACCACCGTTGGTGCCACCGGTTACGCCGTTACCAGTTCTTCGTGTTCTCATACATTTAAACATGTTCTTAAATATTCTAAATAATATTTAAAAATAAATAAAAGATTTTACATCGAAAAGCTATGTCTTGAAGGCTCACATTCGAATTAAAAAGCTTAAACTATCACGATCAACCCTCGTGATTAAAAATTGAATTATAATCATCATCTACACATTCAATCAAATATGAATATAATAACGATCATAAAATCGGGATTAGAATACCTCTAAAACTAGGTTAGAAAAATTCTAAATCTACCTGGCCCCTCGATTAACCATAAGCATAATCAAAACAGCTTTGATATCAATTGTTGGAGGCAAACTGCTAAAATTATTGATTTGTAAACGATTTTTTAAAAAATAAAAATTGGATGGGCAATTGCCGAAATAGGCTCCAAATAAAACTGTTTCATGTTGAACGATCAAAATAAAACTCGTGCCACCACAGTTAATTTAGATGAATACTTTTTGGTTGTTTTTTCAACTACGAACTTTGATTCTTCGAGTTGAAGTTTTGAATAGACATTCTACTGTATTCCCGATGCGATTCCCGAATATAGTGTGGGTTATAATCCTTCGAGAACTAGTACCTGCAGAACCTAGGCAACCTTAGTCTTGAAAGACAACTTATGATTTTGGTTCAGCCTACCCGCATATTTTTAGGCTACAGCAGGAACCTGTGAAATAATTATGATATAGACTTTTAGTGTGACCCAGATACCTTTCCATTAGTTTCTGCAAATATGCAATCCTCTTAGCAATTTCTGTAATTATGAAAACCTTATAGCCGTTTCTACTATTTTTTTAAAATACTAAATTACAGTTCATACCACTAAAGAGCTGTAACTACACCTCTAGCCATAATCTCAAAACCAATTGCATTGAGCTCCTATTATTAAATGCCTAACTCATCTCTCCACATTAAGATTCTCGATACCCGCTAATTAAATTTAATTACTGATAATTTAATTTAAACGATATCTTTAAAATTTCTTAAACCCATCCACTTAACTTATTTGACTGTCAAACAAATAAATCCACCTGCAAGATTTAATCTAGTGAAAACTTATAAACTTTCTTTAGGGGGTATCGTCAATCCCGAACAATCGGGACGTGAATTTCCTCAATAATTAATATTTACCATATAATTAATACCACTATCTAACTCACCAGGACTATAGACCCATAAAAGGTCGCATCCTCTAATGAATCAAAACAATAAATATTAAATATACGCAAATAATAATTATTTCGAGATTAAATGTCACGCCCCAAACATCAGGGGCACGTCAAAGCCCACCAAAACACCGTTTAAGAAAATAAGATTTGAATAAAAGAGTTCTCAAAGTTCAATCTCTCATAAACAGTAAACATATAGTTCCATACATGCATAAGTATATATCGCTTCAAGGCGTACAAAACTCACCTTTAGAAATAGGCATCGCGTGTAAAACTTGTCGCGTCCCAAACTCCAGGCCACGTGAAACACCCATAAATAAGCAGATAACATACCTAACTGAGAATACACTCTCAAAATGAACATACATGCATTGTATAAAAATGCCAAACGGCATACATTACAAGGCTCCAACGCCGAGAATATGTTACAACATACATGTAATAGAACTAACAAAAAGAAAGGCTACACTCTTCCACCTTCTCTGGCACCTCCAGATCAACCAGAATGACCGGTACCTGAAGAAAAAAACAAATCCCACACAGTGAGCCAAGGCTCAGCAGAAACTAGGCAAGCATGCAGTATAAACAAAACGTGCTAGTAAGATCGAAGTGTAGATTTGAACTTTCTTTCAAGCCTTGAAAACGGTTTTCACATGCGAACAGGAAAGTGAGAATACAAACCATGTTTTTGACTCACTCACAGGAGCATTCAAAATAGTTGGAAAAAAAATAGTTTTTAGATCGCGATTCACACGACTCTTAAAATAATTTGAAAAATTGGTCTATCCGTCCCATAATGCAGTACATGTAATCCATGATACATACAATCGGCCTTCGCATGCCGCAACCACAGCCCTAACGCTGAGATAAAGTTCCATACATAAACATACATTCCCGGGATAAGATCGTATACTATTGGGTAAAACCATAGACCAAACCACGGGATAAAAACGTACACCGCGGGATAAGACCACCCACCACGGGATAAAACCGTAAACCAGACCACGGGATAAAACCATATACTATACTGTAAGCCACGGGATGGAACCACCGACTACGGATTATACCACGGGATAAAATAGCATGCCACGAGATAAGATCGCATACCACGGGATAACACCGTATATTACAGGATAAAACCGAAATTACGGGATAACATCAAAAACTACATGATAACACCGAACATTCCTATGCATAACCTAATCAGGATTTTAAATGCATATAACATACCACATACACCACATGTATGTGTCCCACGGATCCATCACATCCATGCATAATAAAACTCTGAGTTCTACAGCATGTAACCACGATACACATCAGATATCATGCCATGTAATCCATACATGAATAAACAGTTGTAAATGTACATAACCATGTAACCTAACAAAACCTAACAAGAGCTCACATGCCACACACCAGTCATTTGATAACTGAACGACCCATCCACAAACTGGGACTCGTCCACACACAGGGACAACCAACACCTAATCCGGAGATCAACACCAAAACCTCCTACGAGACGATTATCACCAGAACCCCACCTTAAACCAAACCACGAACCCACATGTCGTACACATAACCAGTACTCACACAACCGTGCCACAAACTTTAAACCAACCATGCACGTCACACTCGAGGACGGCATCACATAAACACTCGGGGCCACCACACGACCCCCAAAACCACAACGCCATTAACCAAACCCTAAAAGGGATCCAAAGGTATTTGAATCGACTAATTCCCATAAACTAATCAATTGAATACCAAGTGACACCAATTGGAAACCAAAACCCAACCACCGAACCATCATCACACTGCCCAGAAGTTCAGTCTACTGGCCCAAGCCCCCAGTCGACTGAAAAACACACTGGAAAACCACAAAACGTCCAAACACACGGTTCAGTCGACTGACCCCATGAGTTCAGTCGACTGAACCCCAAGAACTATGATCCAATCGACTGAACTTATGAGTTTAGTCGACTGAACCCACGCAGAAACTGATTTCGAGCTACGGGTTCAACCTCCAAGCCCCCAAATCGAAGCCTCCAAACACCGATCTAACACCCACTAACATCCACACGCTTAGGCCTAACACCGAGACCTCAAAAGAAACTCCCGATACCCGATTTCATCCACAGAAATCACCAAAAATGAGTTTTAAACCCAAAAACCCAACTGAATAGAATATCAGATCTACAACAATTCAATTGGTAAAAAGACACCCGATTACCCATAGCACCCTTATAAAATATACAGGTCTAGAATCCTACCTCGGTGAGTTAAAAACTCAATGCATCGAACCGCATGCAAAATCGAGCTTCGCCATAATCAAATTCTGACCAAGTGGTTGTGTAGCCCACGATGCCAATACCAAGGATCTGTAGTCTGATAGCCAAAAATCCAGCCCCGGGCCCCCGAGAACTTAGAGAGAAGGCAGAGAGAAAATGGAAAACTTAGGAGTTAAGTTTTGAAAAATATCTTTATGAAAATATCTAACTCCAGATATTTATAAGCCTCCAAAATATTTTTTTTTATTTTTGAAATTTGCGCCACAACGGCTCACGGCCCGGGAACCTACCCCGCTTGCATATCTAAGCCCGATCATGCATCAAAAGTAATAAAAATATGCTCGAATGAAAATACGTAACGCGCGTCTAAAAACGTCAAAAAAAAGAAAATGAGTCAGGGTCTCACAACTCTACCCCGCTTAAAGGAATTTTGCCTCTGAAATTCAACTCAAGGTCAAAGAAACAACCCGTCGAACACAATTAACACAGGCACACGAGATGGCCAGCTAAACCATTCCTAGGATATAGTCAAACAAGATCAGGCATCCTAAACAATGGCCAACTATCTCAAAGACACAGGATCTATAACTCACCCCAACCTCACATCATCACCAACCGTTGCCTCAACACAGCACACCACTTGCTGATCCAACACCAACTCCCAAACAGATGCAACAAAGAAACTGGCCTGAAGCCTGCAACCCAGAAAGTTCCTCTACTCGCTGAAGGTATATTAGCATCCTCTGGCACAATCGGTGCCCTAGATGAACCGCGAGCTGCCAGAGAATACACTCGGGGCAGCCCCACTTTGTCCTGTCTGCCATAACTCGGTGCTATCGGCTACCGCACCAACTGAACTGATGTACTCCCACCTGCCATCTGGGAAGTCTATACTGCTGAAGGCTGCTGTCGACCCTGTGCATACGAACCCACGGGTGTGTCCTCCCTGCTCGGCGCATCCTCCCTCTTGGGACAAGTCCTGCGGATGTGTCCAGTCTGGCCACATCTGTAACAAACGGCCAACTCCATCCCCTGCGACTGATCCTATATGGAACTATGAGCCTGCCTCAACTGTGGGTCCCGAGACTGCCTCAAGTGCGGGTAATTTGGTACACGATGCCCCAGCAGTTCACATTGAAAACATCTGACCTCCCTCTACTCTGGCCTCCCTGACGAAGCCACTGATGGTGATGGTGCAAAGAACTACTGTGATCCAGATGGATGAAAACTAGGACCAGAGGACCTCTGCCTCTTGCTAGAACGCCCAGCTGTCTGCGCCTCTACTCCACCCGGTGGTATCCTGGCCTCCCTAGAAGCTTGGATCTCAATCATGGTGTTCTCCACCATCGCTGCTGCATCTACCATCTCCGTGAACACACGAATCCCCATCGCTACCACACGCTCTCTGATCGCCGATGCAGACCCCGCTCAAACCTCATAGAACGTAGCTCGTCTGTGCTCACCAACTCAGGTGCAAACCTGGATAAGCATGTGAACCTGGACTCATACTGCATGACATCCATCACCCCCTGGGTAAGAGTGTAGAACTCTTCCCTGTACAAATCTCTCCTCGAAACTAGGAAGTATTTCTCTAGAAACACTCCCGTAAAAGCTTCCCAAGTAACTCCTGCAATAGTCCTGGCATATTTTCACCAAGCGTGAATAGCACCCGTCAGCTGAAAGGTGGCAAAAGAAACCCGCAATTCATCCTCCACAATCTGCAGTGTGTTAAGGATCCGTGTCACCAACTCCAGCCACTCCATCCCCACAATAGGATCAGGATCTCCGGCAAAGGTAGGCGGATCCATGCGCCTAAACTCCTGCATCGCCACAGTAGCCCTCACCTCAGGCACCCTCTCTCTAACAGCCTCACCTCTAGAGATCTCAACCAGCTAGCCAATGGAACCCACCAGCGCACGCAACAACTCTACCATGTCAACAGGTCCTTGGGGAGCGTTTGCATCCCCAGCATTAGGGATAGGAACATCCCCTTAGCCAACAGCACGGCCACGACCTCGACCACGGCCTCGCCTTCGTCTCGCCAACATCGCGTCTATATGAAAGAAAATGACATATAAGATGCAGCACATAGCATGAACATAAACGCTTAACCACGTAAGCATGCTAACACATAGCCACATAGGTTCATGCAAGACAACCACACATACCAAGGAGAACCAACAAGAATGACACGTCAATCTGGATAACCTACTCAGATTCCTTGCTAGAAATCACGTCAGCTAAACGCATTTCTAACTTGGCTCCCAAGTTTGTTAATCCAAACGCCCAAATGCAGGACTATCACTCCTAAGATTCAACTCCCATACTCACATATACACGTCATTCACATATGACTCACATGCTATCACGTTCATGCGATCAAAACATCTAAACACATGCAATCAAGCACACGTAATCAACCTCACACGATGATTTAACCTCTTCCCACAGCTCATAGGTATTCGAACCCAGAGCTCTGATACCAAGTTATCACGCCCCAAACTCTAGGCCACGTGAAACACCCATAAATAAGCAAACAACATACCCAACCGAGAATACACTCTCAAAAGGAACATACATGCATTGTATAAAAATGCCAAATGACATACATTACAAGGCTCCAACGCCGAGAACATGTTACAACATACATGTAACAGAACTAACAAAAAGGAAGACTACACTCTTCCACTTCCTTTGGCACCTCTAGATCAACTAACGTGACCGGTACCTGAAGAAAAACAAATTCCACACTGTGAGCCAAGGCACAGTAGAAACTAGACAAGCATGCAGTATAAACAAAATGTGCTAGTAAGATCGAAGTGCAGATTTAGACTTTCTTTCAAGCCTTGAAAATGGTTTTTACATGCGAACGGGAAAGTGAGGATACAAACCATGTTTTTGACTCACTCACATGAGCCATGAAAACAGTTGGAAAAAAAATAATTTTTAGATCGCGATTCACACGACTCTTAAAACAGTTTCAAAAATTGGTCTATCCATCCCATAATGCAGTACATGCAATCCATGATACATACAACCAGCTTTCACACGCCGCAACCACAGCCCTAACGCTGAGATAAAGATTCATACATAAACATACATTCCCGGGATAAGACCGTATACTATGGGATAAAACCATAGACCAAACCACGGGGTAAAACCGTACACCGCGGGATAAGACCGCACACCATGGGATAAAATCGTAAATCAGACCACGGGATAAAATCGTATATTATACCGTAAGCCACGGGATGGAACCGACAACTACGTATTATACCACGGGATAAAATCGCATGCCACAGGACAAGACCGCATACCACGAGATAACACCACATATTACGGGATAAAATTGAAATTACGGGATAACACCGAAAACTACGGGATAACACCGAACATTCCTATGCATAACCTAATCAGGATTTTAAATGCATATAACATACCACATACACCACATGTATGTGTCCCACGGATCCATCACATCCATGCCTAATAAAACTCTGAGTTCTACTGCATGTAACCACGATACACATAAGATATCATGCCATGTAATCCATACATGAATAAACAGTTATAGATGGACATAACCACATAACCCGACAAGACCTCACATGCCACACACCCGTCATTCGATAACCGAATGACCCATCCACAAACCGAGACCCGTCCACACACAAGGACAACCAACACCTAATTCGGAGATCAACACTAGAACCTCCCACGAGACGATTCTCACCAGAACCCCACCTTAAACCAAACCATGAACCCACACGTCGCACACATAACCAGTACTCACACAACCGTGCCACGAACCCTAAACCAACCATGCGTGTCACACCCGAGGACGGCATCACATAAACACCCGGGGCCACCACACGACCCCCGAAACCACAACGCCATTAACCAAACCCCCAAAGGGACCCAAAGGTATTTGAATCGACTAATTTCCATAAATTAATTAATTGAATACCAAAGGACACCAATCGAAAATCAAAACCCAACCACCGAATCATCATCACACTACCCAGAAGTTCAGTCGACTGGCCCAAGCCCCCAGTCGACTGAAAAACACACTGGAAAACCACAAAACTCCCAAACACACGGTTCAGTCGACTGACCCCATGAGCTCAGTCGACTAAACCCACCCAGAAACTGATTTCAAGCTACGGGTTCAACCTCCAAACTCCCGAATCGATGCATCCAAACACCGATCTAACACCCACAAACATCCACACGCCTTGGCCTAACATAGAGACCTCAAAAGAAACTCCCGATACCCGATTCCATCCACAAAAATCACTGAAAACGAGTTTTAAACCCAAAAATCTAACTAAATAGAAAGTTAGATCTACAACAATTCAACCAGAAAAAAGACACCCGATTACCCATAGCACCCTTATAAAATATACAGGTCTAGTATCCTACCTCGATGAGTTCAAAACTCGATGCCTCAAACCACGTGCAAAATTGAGCTTCGCCGGAATCAAATTCTAATCAGATGGTTACGTACCCCACGACGCTAATACCAAGGATCTGTAGTTTGATAGACAAAAACTAAGCCCCGGGCCCCGGAGAACTTAGAGAGAAGGCAGAGAGAAAACGAAAAACTTAGGAGTTAAGTTTTGAAAAATATCTTTATGAAAATATCTAACTCCAGATATTTATAGGCCTCTAAAATATCTTTTTTTTGAATTTTTGAAATTTGGGCCACAACGGCCCACGGCCCCGGGAACCTACCCCGCTTGCATATCTAAGTCCGATCATGCATCAAAAGCAATAAAAATGCGTGTCCAAAAACGCCGAAAAAAGAAAACGGGCCAGGGTCTCACAAAACTACATGTCTAAAAAAATAAGGAAAGCTACATCAAGCTTTCCACCACCACGGCATCTAGGTCAACTCCTCGTGTTTACCTGAAAATAATTTTACGACAAAATCTCACACCGTTAGCCGAAGCCTAATAGGAACAGATTATAAAGATGTAAAGTAGGTTATGCAATCATAATCATAAGACTCAACCACAAGAACCAAAAAGATTTTCCATTCCAAAACTACAAGTTTTCTATCCTTAAAGCTATGCATATCATCAATGTAGATATCATGCTACAGTTGAGGAAAATAGTAATCAAAACTTGATTTTGTTTACCCAGATCACACAACCGGGATCAAAATGTTATTTTCTCACTCAGAACACTCAGCCGAGGAAAACAAGATAAAATGAAATCTTACGTACCGACTCTGCCACACACAGGGACAAAGGTAACAACTATAGACAAAGGTAACAACTATAGACTTCTGTCCATTACCCTAGTGCTGAACCACTTAAGGCCTGCTAGATAATTACAAGTTCTATACGAAGTTACAACAATGACGCCATTCACGGAGGCAACCGACTCTTTACGGATTTTCACACCGATGGAAGAAGTTTCCAATACCACGTTTACGGGGATTAACCTGAGGGACTGTAGCGAACCCACTCTGCGCATATTTTTGGACTTCCACCAAGGAGCAATAGATGCCCAACTCAATATACCCACTATCATGGTACATCTATGGAAATCATTTTAAAATCAGCCGTAGCTTAACTACACAAAACCCGTAAAACAGTTATACAGTCACATGTATAAAAGAGACAACATGTATAAATGAGATCCAACATCCATCAACATAAAGATCTACAAGCATTTAAAATAATTTCCATCAAAACGTTTAAAAGCTAAGACTCAACCTTGAGGGTTAGCTCCAAACTTCCAAACACGTTTTCAAAAGCACCTTTTGATAACTATGAACATCCACTACCAAACTCCCAAGGAATAAGAAATTTTATAAAAAGTTCCAATAAGGATGAAAATTAAGCTTTTCCAAGACATTTGGCCATAAACGGATGAAAAATGGCTAAAAAAGTTTGACTTACCTTCACTATTTTGGTCATAACTTTTTTTATAAATAGAATTTTATTGTTATAGTGGTGTCATTGGAAAGAAGACTTCCGGGGCTTCAATTTGAGCACAAAAATGACCCCATTCCGAGTCTAGATGAGGGAAATACATCGATTTTAAGAACAACTTTTCAACCAGTGAAAAACAGATCGTGGGCTAGACCGCTCAAGCGGTCTGTCCAAGTGTCTGGCAACCCGAGAACACCCCAAGACTATCCTTTAGACTGCTTGAGCGGTCCCTCAAGCGGTCTGGCGCCAGAAACTGATATTTTTGCTGAAATTTGAAGCCAAAACAAATCCAAACTCGAATCAAACCACTAACTCGTATATTTTTGAAACCCATGGACATACACGAGCCCATATCCTTAAAGGGAACCAAAAAGAAACACTTAAAACATAAACCCTTTTGTCTAACCAAACCCGTTTCATCCAACCAAAAACGATTTTGAACCAAAACTTGACTTTTCAAAACATAAACTGACTTTTCATGCATTTCAAGATGGTAAAAATACATATGATTACACGTAGCACCCTTTAAAGACAACATAGTCTAGGATCCTACCTCGGTGAGTTAAAAACTTGATGTCTCGATCCATGTGCAAAATCGAACTTCGTCGAAATAAAATTCCATCCGGATGAATGCGTAGAACACCGTGTCAATAACCAGGATTGACAGTTGGATCGTCAAAAACTAAGTCCCGGGCCCCCGAGAAGTTAGAGAAAAGGTAGAAAAAAAAATAAGAAAACTTAGTCAAGAAGTTTTGAAAATATCTTTTAAAAATATCTAACGCCAGATATTTATAGGCCTCCAAAATATCTTTTTTTTTAAATTTTTGAAATTTGCACCGCAACTCCCAACAACCACAGGAACCAATCCCGCATGCATATTTAAACTCGATCATACATCAAAACGCATATACACATGCTAAAGCAAAAATGCCAAAACGTGCGTTGACAAATGCCGAATATATATATATATTATCACAAAAATGAAACGATACAGGTCTCACAACTCTCCCCCCTTAAGGAATTTTGCCCCCAAAATTCACTACAAGGTCACAAGGTAAACAATTCCGGATATCTAACATGAACCCTAGACTCAAGCTCCTACGTCGCTTCCTCAACCCCATGAAGAAGCCATAGGACCTTGACATAGGCTATGGTTCTTGCTCTCAACACTTGCTCTTTCGTGTCCTGAATCTTCACCGGGCGCTCCTCATATGTGACATCTTCATCAACCTGCAACTCGACCCAATCTAACACATGTGAAGGATCAGGCTCATACCTCTGAAGCATGAAAACGTGGAATACGTTATGCACAGACGCCAACTGAGGTGGCAACGACTGACAATATGCTACCACGCCAATCCGTTCCAGGATCTCAAAAGGTCCAATAAAGCGCGGTGATAGTTTCCCGCTGCGACCAAACTGCATTAAGCATCTACGTGGCAAGACCTTCAAAAATAGATGATCCCCCACTGCAAACTCCAAAGGTCTCCTCCGCTAATCTGCATAACTCTTCTGGCAGCTCTGCGCTGTCATAAGGTCTTAGCGAATCATGGCAACCTTCTCTGTCGTCTCCCACACTAAGTCAGGTCCCAAAACTGTGGTCTCTCCCACATCTGTCCAACACACGAGTGATCTACACGGCCTACCATATAAAGCCTCATATAGTGCCATTCCAATACTTGACTGATAGTTGTTGTATGCAAACTCTGCCAACGGTAGATGATCCTCCCAAGAACTGCTAAAATTAAGGACACAAGCCCTCAACATGTCCTCCAAAATATGTATGGTCCTCTCAGACTGACCATCCGTCTGGGGGTGAAAAGCAGTACTAAACATCAAGTTCGTCCCCAAAGCCTCCTAAAGACTCTACCAAAAGTGTGAGGTGAAGCGCGGGTCTCGGTTAGAAATAATAGACACCGGCACACCATGTAATCGGACTATCTCTCTGACATACAACCGACTCTGTCTATCCACCGAATCCTTCACAGAGATGGGGAGAAAGTGTGCAGACTTCGTCAACCTATCGACCACAACCCATATGGCGTCATATCCCCTAGGTGATCGAGGAAGTCCCGACACAAAGTCCATCGTGACGTTCTCCCACTTCCACTCTGATATCGGTAATGGCTGTAACAATCTTGTCGATCTCTGGTGTTCTGCCTTTATCTTCTGACAGGTAAGGCACCAAGAAATGAACTGAAGTACATCCCTCTTCATCCCTGTCCAACAGAACCGGTGGCGTAGATCGTGATACATCTTTGTGCCTCCAGGATGCACTATAAGGCAAGAATGATGACACTCACGTAGTAGATCAGCGCAACATGACTCTGGTACAAACAACCTCCCAACCAATCTCAAACCCTAATCTGAACTCACAACCCATCCCACTGTACCCTCTCCACTAGCAACACAATCTCGTATGATCTGAGCTCCCTGATCCGTCTGCTGGACCTCAAGCACACGTGCAATCAACGCAGGTCATGAAACTACTAAAAACAAAGTGGCACCCGTCGCTGTCTCCCCGAGACACAGATCAAACTCCCTAATCTCTCCAAGCATGCTCCACTCGCGTATAGCCACAGAAGGTAACGACCTGTGAGATCTCCTACAGAGAACATCAGCCACAACATTGGCCTTCCCTGGATGATACTGCAAGTCAAAATCATAATCTTCCAACAACTCCATCCATCGTCGTTAGGGCAAGTTTAGGTCCTTCTGCGAAAATAAGTATTTTAAGCTCTTGTGATCGGAGAAAACGTTAAAGTTCTCACCATGAAGATAGTGACGCCATGTCTTCTAGGCAAAGACCACGGCTGCCAACTCCAGATCATGCGTTGGGTAGTTCTTCTCGTGCGTCTTCAACTACCGAGAACCATAGGCTACAACCTTACCTCCCTGCATTAGAATGTAGCCTAGACTGTCTTGTGATGAGTCACAATACACTGTATACCCCAAGCCTCGTTATGGATTAATCAACACTGGCGCGCTAGTCAACCTCGCCTTTAACTCCTGGATTGCTGACTCGCAAGACTTGCTCAAAACAAACATAACTCCCAGTGGATTCATCAATGGTTGAGGTTTCCTTCATGAGATCAACAATACCGATAAGTTGGGTACTGGCATTATTTGTCTGATGATTGATAATCAGCTGATGAAAATCATATCTGATTTAGGTTGAGGAGTTCCCCCTCGTGTGCTTTGCTTATAGGTTTGATTATGCTAAACATGTACAGTGGATCTTCGGATCCGGCATATCAAAAAGGTTAAGCAGTGCAGTTGTGAGGAGAAGAGGATAATTAAATCAGGTTGTCAGTAACCTAATTTATTTATTAGGAATCCATATTTTAAACGTGGGGAGAATTCAGTGCATTTGATAATTGGAGACTCAAGACATAATTTCAGTTAGGACCGGGAGTTTAGTCAGGACCTTAATAGAATAAGTTCTGGTTCGTACGGGAAATGATCTAGTTCGGGAACAAAGTTAAGGATATTAAATTTTCTCGTACGGTTAACCCGAGTCCTATACTTCCTCATGATCTCTCACATAACTCATTATACGCACGGATATTTTTCTTGTTGGTTTCGGTAATTATTTAATTTAATTTGAATGCCGATTTTACCGTCGGGGACATTCGGGAATTAAATTGAATTAATAAGGGGCAGTTTTAGTATTTGGCACACCTAGGGATTACTCCCTAAGTGGCCGGCCCTAGAAGATGGTGGGTTTAATTAAATATGTTAAGTATATCCTTTTAGGAAAAAGAAGATATACTTAATATATTTTTGAGATATTCATATATATCAAGAGGAGGCTAATTAAGAAAAAAATCCTAATTCTCCCATAGAGCCGCCGGCCTCCTCTCCTCTTTGGCAATTATTTTTACCTTTTTGGAGATCATTGTGTGAGAAGAAACCAAGGTAGGAAGAACACTTCGATCGGAATCGGTGCCCACACATCGTGATCGTCGTAGTGCGTCCGGGTCATACGTGAGAAGGTTGCAAGGTCGTCTTCAACGTATTTGGAATTTCTAGAAACTTATCGACAAGTTTCATAGAGGTATTAAACCATTAAAATCATTATAGTTTTCGTTTTTCATGAAAATTGCATACAACGTTTTTTACAGTCACGACGTCGATTCAAAAATTAATTTTTTTTCGCTGCGCGGCTCCCTCTCCATCAATAATATCAGAGCCACGGTTACGTTTTTCATGAAAAACTATTGTACTAACCTCAATTTTGCAGCTATAAGTTGTTACAATCCGATTATATGATTGAATGAATGAATGTTTTAATTATATCGTTATCGTTATCATATATCTCGACAGTTTTTGTTTTGAGATTAGACTAATTGTGCACCTCCTACGTGCGGTATAGGATTTTGACAATATAATATATTATGTCATTCTATTTTTCTGGATCTTTGATGTAATCGTGTCACGGAAAATGGGGATCGAAAACGAGACAAAGGGATGAAAGAGGCGGCAGCAGCAGCAGGGTGCCGACTTCGGGGCTTATTTTTTGGGCTTTCGGTAATCTTTTTTGACGCGATTTTTTTGCTAAAATAAAGGTTATTCGTTGGCTATCTGATAGTGGTTCGGTTGCTGTTCGACGATGGCGGCAAAGGGGTCAAAAATTTGCTTCAAAGTTCGGTGCGCACAGTGGCGACACTACAGAATTTTGGCCCTTTCAAGATTTTTTTGGGCCACTTCGACATCGTATTTTGACGCAATTCTTTTTGGAGATCAAGACCTCGATGTGCTCTACCTACCATAATGTTTTGGGGGTTCGACAGTGGCGGCAAGGAAGTCAAACAGCGGCTGAAAAATGGCGGCGAAGGGCTACCAAAGGCAACAGAATTCTGGCCCATTCAGGGGGCTATTTGGCTGGTTTATTTTCAATTTTTTCGGCGTTCCAGTGGTGGTCCAGGCTGTGACGGTGGTTCGGAGGTTGAGGAAAATATTCGGGTCTTTAACGGCTCGTTTAGGGTTCCAAAACCCTAGGCGTTTAATTTTTAATTCGAGACCGTTTGATGAAAAGATTAAACGGACGGACCGGATCGTAATGACTTATTGTATTTATTTTGTCGTTATTTAATTATTTATTTATTTATTTTATTTAATTACGTGGATGGTTTTTTTTTTTCCTTTTATGCATGATTTTCATTATCAAAAATATATTAGGAAAAACGATTTTATAAAATGAATAATCCTAACAATTTTTTAAAACGGAAAAATAAATAGATAATTATTTATTTAATTTTTGTGTTAAAATTAATTAAGATTTTTTAATTAAAACCCGGGTAATTAATTTCTTTCACAAAATTAAATAATGAAACTTTTTTTTTATTTTATTATAGTTAAACAAGAAATATTTTAATTTATTAAAATCAGATTTATTTTAATCGGGAATTAAAATATGTTTAATCGTTTAAAATAAACAAAAAGAAAAAACTCTCGATTTTTAAAATATTAAGTGGAAGAAGAGTTTAGTCACAGATAAATTCTATGGTCTCCATTACACGTTCTTAGGAGATGTGATTATAGCTCGCGCGCCGGCTTCGACTTTCGATCTCCATACGGAAGGGCTATAGTCATGGTATCTCCGGCACGAATCTTCGAAAAAGGTAGATTTGAGAATAGTGCGAAGTAAGGTTCGTTCACACTGGGCCCGGTGCTTTAACACAGTATTTTTCAAATTAAGAGTAATGGTTATACACTTAACCCGTGAATAAAAATATCCTCCCTAAGGAGTCATTGTTTTTATTTTTGGGGACCAAAATTTATTGGCTATTTAATTTACTTGGAATGTCCTATATCAAGGAATGAAAAATCTTATAGTTCTTTATTCATTGATTGTTAGACGTCCACACTACGTGGCCTATCAATTGATGTGACTCTGGGCCGGCGATTTTTTATTATGATATTTGGTTCTGGCAGTAAATTAATAGACTGACATATTTGTCCGGACGAGTGTTGATTAGTAGACGTCCAGACTACGTGGCCTGCTTAATCACGAAGGATTCGGGTTGCCAATAATTCTTTTTAAATTAAAATGTTGAGGGATCCTAATTTGATAAAAGAATTAAAAAAAATTTTCTCTTTTGTTTCTTAAGATTTAATAATGGGATCATTCAATCCACTAGCGGTAATTTTCAAGGAACATAAACTTACTAGACCAAACTTTATCACATGGAAACGGAACCTCGAAATTGTTTTGACTTCTGACGACTATAGGTTTGTGTTGCATGAGCCCTGCCCTCCCACTCCTCATAATGAATCCACCGAACAAGAGATCCAAGCTTATGAGAAGTGGGAGAAGGCTGATTGGATGGCTAGCTATTACATCCTGGCATCTATGTTGGATGTTCTGCAAAGCCAACATCAGACTATGGCATCTGCAGCTAAGATCATGCTGAACCTTACAGAAATGTTTGGTGATCAGGGTCGGGTAGCAAGGCAGGTGACCATGAGGGCTGTCATGAACACAACCATGGCTGAGGGTACACCTGTAAGGGACCACGTTTTGAAGATGATCGATCTTCTTAACGAGCTGGAGGTCCTTGGAGCAGAAATCGATGCGGAATCCCAAATCGATATCGTTCTCCAATCACTGCCTGATTTGTTTCAACAATTCCGGCTAAACTACACTATGAACAAACTGAATTCTTCTCTGGAAAAATTGTTGAAAGAACTACAGGCAGCAGAAGGTGTTATGCGCAAGCTAACCCATACATTTGTTACTGAAAATGCTTCTACTTCTAGGCCAAGAGGTGGCAAAAAGAAGAAGAAAGGATAGCAACAGGAAAATGCAAGAATAGTTGGCAAGGCTAAGCCATCACTTACCAAGGCAAAGGTAAAGGCGCCTAAGGGCAAGTGCTTTTTTTGTAAGAAGCTGGGATACTAGAATAGGGACTGTCCTGACCGGAAGAACAAGCAAGCTACAGGTATTGCTTTTTCTCTAGTAGTTGAATAATGTTTAGCGGTTGTATCTACGAAAACCTGGTATGTAGATACAGGAGCCAATAATCATGTCTGCAATTCTTTGTAGGGGTTCCAGGTAACCAGGCATCTTAGAGAGGGCGAAATCTACCTTCAGCTAGGGAACAACTCCCAGGTGTCTGCTGTTGCAGTGGGAGAAGTAGTTCTTTATTTTAGTAAAAATAAAAGTTTAATTTTGAAGAATATTTTATACGTACCCCAAATCAGGCGGAACTTAGTTTCAGTTTCCTGTTTGGGAAATGATGGATATTCTGTTTCTTTTAATAAGTTTTCATGCAGTATTATGGTTGGAAAACAATTTATCTGTCGTGGTACATCGAAAAGTTTTCTTTATATTTTACACCCTATTAGTTCTACTGATAAAAATAATGAGGTGAATAATTTACATGTTTTATCACTTAAAAAGAAAGTTTCCTCCTTGAACCAAACGCTACTTTGGCATCTTCGTTTGGGTCATGTTAATCTAAAAAAGATATAAAGACTGGTTCAAAATAGACCTTGGAGTTCATTGGAAGTGGAGGCACTTTCAGTCCGCGAATCCTGTTTAGAAGGTAAAATGACCAAGAGGCCGTCTACGGCCAAGGGACTTAGAGCCAAAAATGTGTTGGGATTGATTCACTCTGATTTATGTGGTCCTATGAACATCCAGGCAAGAGGTGGGTATGAGTATTTTGTCACTTTTATTGACGATTACTCTATGTATGGATACGTTTACCTACTTCACTGCAAGTCTGAAACCATTGAGAAATTCAAAGTGTTTAAGGTAGAAGCGGAGAATTAAACAGGTAAAAGTATCAAAACCCTACGATATGATCGTGGAGGTGAATACCTTTCTGGGGAGTTCAGAGACTACTTATCAGAACATGGGATAACATCCCAATTATCTGCACCAGGTATGCCTCAGCAAAATGGTGTAGCAGAAAAGGGAAATATGTCCCTTAAGGAGATGGTGAGGTGCATGGTGTTTTATTCAGATTTACCACATTCGTTTTGGGGGTATGCATTAGAAACGGCGGCATATATTCTAAATTCGGTGCCTACTAAGGCAGTTCTCGGAACCCCTTTGGAGTTATGGATTGGGCGTAAGCCAAGTCTTAAACACTT
>JAULJZ010195635.1:0-20331 GCA_032270985.1 Heliamphora pulchella | reverse complement strand
CATTGCTCATAAAGATTCTCATAAAATGAAAAATTAATTTTATTAAAATAAAATTAAATACTAAAAACATAATTTTCAGTAAACCAACCCTAACAAGAACCACATGGACATTTGTCTTCATTCTTAACCCATGCTCCAATATAGTCCCAATTAAAATTAACCACCAGTCCAAACCGCCATGATGTTGTTAATCATGTATGATGTGTTGCAAGCAAAGATGACAAAATAAAACTATATAGTGGGGGTATTTGTCAAAACTTGTGAACATAGCTTTTGACCTTTTTTTTCTTTTTGAAATTTGTGTCAGCTTATTTGTCAAACATTATACTTTGAGCTTATAGCCAAAAGCAACTTAAAAAATAAAAAATAAATAAATAACTATTTTTAGAGAAACTCTGCTTTAGAGCTTTTGACCTCCACTTTTCATTACCAACTTCGTAAGTTGCGCTGAAACTAAAACCCAAACAAACACCCACATTACTAACAAAGGCTGAGAGAAAGAACACCAAAACCTTATATCTTGTGGCCCATTTATTTGCATTCAAATTGTGTGCCATACCCAAGCATATCATCATCTGTTTATAGTTGTCTATACATGTTTTCATGAATAGTTGTGACTATTCCCAATTGAAGTGTCATTTCTCAAGTAGTTAAAATCTGTTACTAGAAAACACTAATACCCTAGCGATTTTCGTTTTGAGATGCACATTCCAAAACATAGTATATCTTCGTTCCAAATTTGAGAATTTTGCATTCCAAAGCGTTCCTTCTAAATTTTTCTTATTTATTTCTTTAACATTTTTCATACGAAAAAAGTAAACGTTACAAACTAAAATATAGAGAAAGTAGAGTTTTGGCAAGACAAAATGTGAAAACAAGAAATTTGTTATAACATATCTTAGAAATGTGTCTTACATAAATATCTTTTGAGATGCTTATAATTCGAAAGTAGTATATTCTAATGTTGTAATTAATAGAAGTCTACTCCTATCGTATCAAAATTTAGGGCATGTGGCGTACCAAGTTTTCGTTTCCATTTTTCGTGACCAGGTGATCTCGTGTTATAGGTAACATAGGTTCAAACATTGTCTCTCTTTCCAAATGACACTTGGTTAACTTTTTAATGGCAGAAAAGGTCAGTTTTCTCAGTCAAAGTACACCTTTTGACCAGCCATTACAACTTTTCATAACGCAACTAACTTCACTAACAATTATTCTATGGGAAATAAATGAACCCATGTTGAATTGGCCCGCTTATTTTTTTATTTTTTTTTCCTATTCATATATCTCAGCCTTCTTCTAGAGGGAAAAGTTAAGTTTACTGCAGTCAAGTTTGCATTATAGTCCAATCTATTATTTGTCAATTTTGAAGGTTCCGGTTGGGCACACAAGATCGGGAAGATGACGAGGGATTTTATATATGGGAAGGTAGGGAAGAAGGGGAAAATGAACATATAGTAAATTGGGGTGTTTCTTATCAAAGGGATAAGGGTAATCTTGCTTTAGGTAAGATAGTACACAGGAACATAGCTCCCATTGGGAAGTGGTTATGGCAGTTTTCACTTGAACAAAGTTCTTTGTGGCATGCTATAATTAAACTAAAAATGGGATTCAAGATAATGGATGAAATTCTGTTGTGATTTATCGAGACACTTATATATCTCCATGAAAGTTTATTTCTCAATTTTTTTCTATTTTCTACTCTTGCATCGATATTGGCATCTTCGTTGAGTATTTTAGTTAGTGTTTCCTTCAGTACAAACATGGTTGATAAAACTACAAAAGGGTTTCATCACTTCATTGATTGGGTATCTCTTCTTGCAAATCTTTTTTGGGTAAAATCCTTGATAATTAAGACTTCCCCATTTCCTTTTGCTGTAAAAGAATTTGGAAAGCAAACGTGCCTCTAATGGTTGAGATTTTCATGTGGACTATGGCTCATCAAATTCTTATGACCAATGAAAATTTCCAGAAGAGAAGACCTCACAAGAATATGTCCTCAATGGTGTATTATGTGTAGGAAGACTTAGGAGTCCAAAGACCACTTGTTTTCACATTGTCCATTGGCATTATCCTTATGGCAAAGGTTGTTTAAGAAGCAAAAATTTCTTGGGTGGTACATGTAGCATGTACCCAAATGTTGATGAATGATTGTAAAATTTTTTAGGAATAAGAAGGCAGAAATGTTCTGAGAATGTATTATTTGTTCACTTTTTTGGGTTATTTGGTTTGAGAAAAATGCAAGAATTTTTAAAGACAATTGAAAATGCATATTTCATATAGATAGGGTTTGTTATTTATCATCATATTGGGCATCTATTTCACCATCTTTTAATGGGATTCCTTTGTCCCCGTGATTGTACTTTCCCTTATTTTTTGACTAAGTAATATTTCTATTGTTCATGAAAAAAGAAAAAGAAGAAATACATATCAATGTGTATCGGTTGTTTCTATGTGTGAATACATATCTATGTGTGCGGGTTCTTTCTCTGTCTTTATTCATATCTACAATAATATATATGTCTCAAGTACATTATAAAGTTTAGCTTTACAAGTATCCCAAAAGTCCAAACTTGGGTTCTGAAGATGTTTGCACCATGAAACTACACCTGTCAAGGAAGGATGTTTCAATGTTAATATTGGGACAAGTGGCAGCAAGCTGGGGTAAACTAGCATCAGTATATTCAGGATATTTATTTGAATTTTGAATTCCAGAGACAGCAGTTAAGAAGCTACAAGCTACTGGGCAGTTACAAGTTTCGACCGCCATTTACAAATTTAAATCTCTAGAGGGAAGTCATGCCTATAAGTAGGTCACAAAACATGTGTTTAAAGGACCACAAAATGCCAGCCATCGTGCATATAGGAGTACTTGGCATACACTTAGGAGTAGTGTTCTCAAGTAATTCAGTTCGTATTGCATTCTCAGTCGAGTTTCTGCATCAATAAAATTTATCTCGTTTCCTTTGAGCTTGTGTAGGACATCTATCATTTCCTATCCAAGGAAGTCCTAAAACAAGGCATTGAACTATAACACAATTGTGTGATAGTAGCAATCCTTTCCTCTATTGATTTTGATTGGAATTGGAGAATTATTGGTAGCAATTTTTGGCACGCCTAGTAGGACATCTTCCTAACTTAGAAGAAGATAGCACGAACCAAGAGACGGGATGATTTGCATGCCAACTAGATGCATCCACATGCAGACTTGATGCCAGGAGATGACCGTTATCATGGAGAATCCAAATGTGAGAGATCAAGACTGTGGCCAGTTCAATGGACAAGGGAGTTTTTTTGGACATGATTAAATGCAGCAACTCATGGAAGTCTTTTCTAGAAAACAACCAAGAATTGGTTGCTATGAGCCTATGATCAAACAGGCTATGAATGGTGCTGAGGTGCAAAATCAAGATCAGTTGATATCTGAACAGATCCATCCGCTTATTGAAGTGGTGAATTTGAATCAACATCTAGTAGGACACAAATGGAACCAAAGGGACCACCAATGAAAGTGCAACATCAGTTGGTATATAATAACCCTACTTTTGAACAAGGATTCCTATTTTGAACCATGCTCCAGAGGTTCAAAATATAGGTCAAGGGCCAATACCGAGACGTAAGCCAGGTATGGCACCAGGAGTATATTATAGGCCACCACCACCAATCGATCCTTTTATACCATTTACTCCAAGGCATTGGGATCAAGGCCTGCCTTATATAGATCAACCTTTTAATGATTTTCATCCTATCAGCCAACAAAGAATGGCAAATAGAGAGCAAATAATGGAAATAGTAAAAGATATGTAAGGACCTGGACCTAGAGAAGTTCTCATTATTTTTTGGGGAGGAAAACCAATCAACAATTGAACATATTGAAAGATTTTATTTACAATGTGGAGAATTTGGAAACAATGATGTTCTCAAGATGAGATTATTTCCTCATATACTAGCAAAAACAACATTTACTTGGTTTATTAATTTCCGAGTCAATTCTGTACAAAAATTATAATGGCATATCTAGCGAAATTGAAGCAACAGTCAACATAAACTGCAGAACAATTTTTTTCCTGAAAAAGAATTGATTAAACTCACCCAAAATGAACTTGACTTTGAACTCAGAATAAAGATCGAAGGAATGGAGTTCAGAGACTTGTTTAAATTGTCATAGTTAAAATGCGAAAGATTGAGGACTTAGGGTTTAAAGGAAAGGAAAAAAGAAGAGAAAGAGGGAAGATGAGAATTGAAATAAAAGTTTTAAGGAACTCCCTCAGCCCCGCTTCACCTCACATCTATTTATATTAAACCATACCACGGTGCAATTACAAAAATATCCTTAAGACGAAAAACTAAATTCTCTTAAAACTTTCCCTCAAGTTGAAATATAGAGATCAAACATGCCCAATTTGAAAAACAGAAGTGGTGGAAAGGGGTACGAGCTATATACTCGGTAAAGATATCTCCTAACTAATCTTTTGAACAAATATATGGAGTGACAATACGCTTCTGCATCAACAAATCCTTGATTAAATATCAATCAACCTCGATATACTTAGTTTGCTCATGAAAAACTGAATTATTAACAATAAAAATGGTGGCCTGATTAATACAACAATTGTATAGGAGTAGGAGAGTACTATAAAAATCAAGTAGAAGAGATCAAACCCACTTTTTCTCTAAAGCCGTATGTGCCATAACACAATAGTCCAGTTTTTTACTCAAACGAGTAACCACAGTCTGCTTTTTACCGCAAAAGTAACAAGATTGCCACCAACGAGGTATAGCCATAGGTAAACTGTCGATCCATACAACTACCAGCCCAATCCGCATCACTAAAGGCAACAATTCACAAAGAGTCAGAGGGCCGAAATAGCAAGCATCGACCAAAAGCACTCTTCAAATAAAGCAAGATATGGCAAACAACCTCATAATGAGACTGGCGAGGAGCATGCATATATTGGCTAACCACCCCAACAACATAAGTAATGTTGGATCAAGAAACGGTAAAATAAATGAGCTTTCTAACTAAATGGAGATAGCGACGAACATCAAGAAATAGTTCTCCAGAATTAGCATCAAATTTAATCGTAGAATCCATAGGTGTATCAACAAGATGGGAACCAAGAAAACCAAGCTCAACTAAAAGATCAAGAATATACTTCCGGTGGGATAAAGAAGTACCTTGATAATAGTGGGCAACCTCAATCTTAAGAAGGTACCGAAGAACACCAAAGTACTAAAAGGAATAATATTATCAACACAATAATCCCACCAGAAGAATGATGGACAATAACATAAAAATCAAATACGGAATGCCAAAAACTATAGGAAAGAACATAACTAAAAAGAACAAACCAGACACGAGGAGATAGTTTTAGACCATACAGAGCCTTGCACAAGCGACAAACAAGACGCTCACTACCCAACACAACACAACAGGAGGGCTAAGCCATATGGACTTACTTTTGTTATGATCAAGATGGAAAGAAGTCTCGTCAATGATCCTGACTGTTGGTTTGGATTCTGCATTTTTGAGAGCCTCAGCTAAGCAAAGTGCAGCTTTTGACTTCCCACTACAAGGTTGTCCACATATTACAACCAATGCTATTTGTGGAAAACTGAAATTACTTTCTGAAGCACCAATATATGCTCTTAGCTTCCCACCATGCAATTCAAATAGATCACATCAATAAGCATAAAACAAGAAAATTTTGTCATCAGCCTATCGACAATATTCTGCTGATTTGTCAAAAGCAGTGAATTATTCGATAAGTTGACGAAGCAAAAAAATTTAACTTTTCCGATTGAGCATGCTATAATATGTTACCTAGAACATGAATCATTCTAGAACGAGAAACGAAAACGGGAATATGATACGCCACTTGTCCTAAATATTGGTATGATAAGAGTAGGTGTCTATAACATACAATATTAAAATGTATTTATTTCAAGTGAAAAGCATACCATTAAGTATAATATAATTTTCGAATTTGTTCATGTGAAGTACATATCTTAGAATTATTATAACTAATTTTTTTTACATTTCTGTCTTGCTAAAACTCCCCTTTCTCTAGATTTTGAATTATTGTGTTTAATTTTTTCGAGTAACAAATTTTTTTAAAGAAATATATAGAAAGAGATGAGGGATCACTTTTGATTGCTAAATTCACCGTTTTAGAACGAAAGTGTACCATGTTTCGGAATATGGGTTCCAAGATGTAATTCGCGGGGGAAAGAGCGTTTTTTGGCAACACAGCTATACCATCAGAAAAGAAAGAGTTGGAAAACTATATAATTAATGTCATAATTCTTTTGGGCATTCTACTAGCAATTGTATAACCTTTTGTAATTGTGTGTAGGATCTTATCAACAAAGGCATGCTAGGAAGTCATAAGAGTGGATAGTGATCATTTTCCAGATATGATGGGTATTAATATGATTTCAGCCAATCTGAAGGCTAGAAATTTATCTAGCAACATGGTCCAAGACAAATCAGACAAAGGAAAACAAAAAATGATAGAAAGAGATGTGTGAATTAGATTGTCAAATAAATATGTTTGCATGAGGTGCTGAAGATAAGTCAAGGAATGAGAACCAAGGAAGCAGATAAAGAGATGAGAATATGTTTCAATAATACAACTCTCATGTTTAAAACCATGGGAGTGGGAGATTTACAAAACTATAATGGAGCAAAACTCATTTATGAAAAGGCCAGATCCCGGTATTTTTGACCCATCCAATGTAAACTGCTATAGACCTGAGGATGGGCCATTCTTATTAAATGGTAATCATGTAGATCCTTGTTTACCATAAATACTGGGAAATAAGCATCCAAGGTTTAGGTCAAATCACAATGGCCTCAAAGGAACAGAAGCCTATGACAAGGCTACATTGAAAGAAGAATGCCAATAGAAGATGTAGGCCATAAGATGGTCAAACCACTAGTGTCTTCCGTCAATAGATGGCATAAATTAGTGCATCCTAAATTTCCTTATGAAGCATGGTATACACCAGCAACTAGAACACAAAAGAGCTGTAAAAGTAAGCAAACATGTTGAGAGAAGAGTAGCTCTATCAAGATCCACAGGCATAGAAAAAGATGTAGATGTTTGAAATGTGGTGTTACAACTCCAAAAGATTCCTTGGTCAGTCATTTGAGGGCTTCATACATTACCACAAGGGTGCATGGGCAACCAATCGACAAGGTATTGGTCGCTAAAGGGGCAGTTGTCAATATTCTATCTTCAAGAATGTGTGTGTCTCAGTGTTGCCATTCCTTTAACAAAACTTAAATATCCTTTGTATAAGCTTAATTTCTCTGTAATCACTTCTTAAATAGTCTTATTAACTTATTTCTTAGATCTACATTCTTAAAATGGCCCTGGAAGGTTTTGTTGATATCTTTTATTGGATTTGAAAGATGTGACTTATACATGGATGCTCATTAACGATCCTTGAAGAAATTTTTTCATTTGAATATGAATCAATTCACTCAAGTCAGGATAATAATAAAAAAACTCAAAATTCAAGCATTATATCTCAAATCAACAAAATAGAGGGTTCAAGAAGGCACGGGTAGGTGAGGGGAGTTAACTTCAAATATGATATTGTTAGATTTAATATGATTCTCGTTGCATTTACTCTTATCAATCACAAACTTTGTGGAGGATGTGTCTACTTCTCAAGCTGGCCGATCGAACCAAGAAACAGTTGAGGAGGATGTTTCTGCTTCTAAGGTTGATCGGTCAAACCAAGCAACAGTTGAGAAGGAAACATGTTTTGAAGAGATTATCAACATATTATCCATACCCGATTTTCCAGCAACAGTGGATAATTATCTTCCAGGACCTGGCAAGGGGAAAGGTTTCATGATGCATAGGGCGTGATTTGGGCAGGTGGAGAGTTCATCTTTTGATGATTTTGATACAGTGTTACCTCACCTATTGCGGGCATGGTTGGCAGGTATTGAGGAGCAAGAAGCCAATGATGATAGCGTTGATAAAACAGACACTCACTTCTTATGGGAACCAAAAATAGTTAAGGGTTATCACCGGTGGAGGGGATGACGGGGTGGGTTTACGTGATGATGCAACCTCTCATCATATAGATGCGGTTTCTAGCTACGAGGAGCAATTAGTTGGAGATGATATGATGGATGAGGTTTTTACTTCTTGTGAGGGTGTCCTGTCTAGCCATCCCGTCGAAGTTGTCTCCCATGGCTCCTTATTGTGATTCCCAAATGGTGTGGGGCAGGCCCGAGATAGCCATCCGGTGGAAGTTGTCCATCATGACTCCTTAATGCCATTCCCAAGTGGTGTGGGGCAAGCCCGAGATAGCCATCCGGTGGAAGTTGTCCATCATGACTCCTTAATGCCATTCCCAAGTGGTGTGGGGCAAGCCTGGTGTGGGACAAGCCCAAGATAGAAAGGTGGCAACAATGAGTCCTAATGGTGTTGTGTGGCCTCCTGGTGATTTTGTGGAGATTAGGGGTGGTCTGACCATAGTGCGAGCTTGGGACACAGTTACTCGCATCAATAAGGAATTCTTAGCTACTTTTTGATTCATTTACAGATGATATAGCTAGTGGTAGACTGCAACGGGTGTTTGATAGATGGTCGGAGACCTTTGTTTGAGTTCGTAGCTTGTGCCTTTATTTTGCTTCCTCTTTTCCAGAGAGTTTTAGCAAGTTGATGTGCACGATTGAACATAAGACTCTTTGCAGCATGACCAATAATGGTGTGGCCGCGGTAATGATGACGTTGAACATAAGATAGCCAAAGTATGGTTGAGCAATCGACATGATATATTTCCTGCCATCCCAGGCGAAGGTCATGGAAGATAGTTCTACAGGTTTAGTGGTTGGAAGTTCCTTTGAGGCAAGTTTTGGAATCTCCTGCATCATCGGTAAACTTAATATCGGCTGATGAGAAACTTGTTGAATTGTCTCAACAAATTGAGCACCTTTAACTCCTAGTTGTCGAAATCGAAAAGATGACTAACTTTCAGGTAGATGTTAGGGCTTTAGGAGATCCCGGACTAGCCAAATTGATTTAGATGTGCCATTGGCCAAATGCATTCAATAGCTTGTTTTTTATTTTCTTGTTAGAGTTTGCACTTCCCAAATATTGGTAATAGGACTAAACAATTGTCTTTTAAACCTACTTGCTTAGAATAATCCGTTTCCTTCATTTTAGGAGTGGATTGTGACAAGAGAGTGTCATTTGAGCCCTTGACTCCCAGGATGGGAGTCATCTAATTCAGGGTGTGTGTACCTTGTCGTTGGAGAATGAATTTTGAGCCACTGAATGAGTGGATTCATTACTATATGTAGATAATTGCATTTGAACTATTAACTCCTAGAATCATCTAATTCAGGAGTGGATTTCATTTCATAGTTGGAGAATGGCGTTTGAGACATGGACTCCTACGAATAATAGAGTTCAGAATCACATTTGAACCATTGACTCCTAGAATCATCCGATTGAGGAGTGGATTCATTATTTAGTGTGGAGAATGGAATTTGAGCCATTGACTCCTAGAATCATCAATTAAAGAATGGATTCATTTCATAGTTGGAGATGGACATTTTAGTCATTGACTTCTATGTAGTTATCCGGTTGAGGATTGGGCTCATTGCGTTGTCTGGAGAATAGCGCTTGTTATGTTGACTCTTAGAATCATCCAATTAAGGAGTGAAGTCTTTAGTTTGCTTTTTGGTCTTGGTTTTCTATGGCCATTGAATAAGGTAGTATGATAATAAAGAGAATATTTTTCTAAAGAAAAAAATGAGCAATTGATCTATCTATTTATTCATCAAAAAGGAGAGATACATCGGCTTTATCAAAGGTATTCATTTATCAAAAAGAGGAGAGAGATCCGTTTTATAAAGTGTAGTACATTTTCAGCCACTTGGCATAACTGGCTTTAGGATGTATCAGAGCCAGGTTCGGCATTAGTCGTTGGGTTTGCCTTTGATTTCAAAAGGACCTTCCTGTTTTGACACTGAGACCCCCTCATCACGTGAGGAGCTATTATGAGAACTAAGTCCCTTTCTTTGAATTGCCTTGGTCCTACTAGGCGATCGTAGGCCTGAGCAATCCTTCATTGATACACATGGAAGTTTGAAATTGGCTTGTTGTGGTGTTTATCAAGAGCTTCGAGTTCCTAGGGCCTTGTGTCATGATGGACGTTGCTGCATTGGGCTAACCTTTCGGATGGAATAGCAATTTCCATGTGAAGACACATTTTGTTCCGTATACCAAGGCAAAAAGTGTCATGTGGGTGTGTCGATGTTTTGAAATCCTGTACACCCATAAAGCCAGAGGAAGTGCATGGACCCAATGATGCTGGTAATCTTTGAGAGTTCGCTGAAAATTTTGATGAGAGTTTTATTTGTGGCATCAACCTGGCCATTCCCTTGTGGATAATAGGTTGTGGACTTGTGATGATTAATGTCATAGGATGTCAGAAGTTGACCTATTATCCTGTTAATAAAAGGGATGTTGTTGTATGAAAGGATGACCTTTGGGATTCCAAAATGGCAAATAATACTCTCTTATGAAATTAGTCATTGCAGCTCCAATTGTTCTCCTGAGTAGGATTGCTTCGACCCAATTGGTCTAGAGTTTAATGGTAGTTAGAAACCATACGTGTCCTTTCGATGAGGGAGTGATAGGTCCAGTGAAGTTCAATCCCCACGTATCAAAGGGCCATGGAGTTTCTAAAGCTGCCATATCTTGAGTAGATGCGTGAATTAGATTATCGTGGATTTGACATTCTCTGCATCGTCGTGTGAATATGAAAGCATCGACTCCCACCGTTGGCCAGTAATAACTAATAACCATTTTGGACACGTTGTTGATAAAACTTAGCCCCGCCTTGGTGTTCTAGTTCATACACTTGTTTGGGTACTTGAGTTCATTCATCGCTAGCTAGACACCTTAAAGGATACCCGTTGAAGCCATGCCAAAAAAAATTGTCATTAGTAAACAAAGAACCTTGTTGCTTGCTTTTTTATGATGGTGGCACCTTTAGAGTTTCCTGGAAGGGATTGCTCAGTTAGATAATCAAGGTAGGGTTATCGCCAGTCCTCTGGTCCTTCGATAAAGTTGCTTTCCATTTGCAAAGGAAGGCCTGGCATTAGATACATTGACTTTGCAATTCCTTGGCTTCCTTAGTCATGTCCGACCAAAAATAACCTTGCCGTTATAAACGACGATAAAGGATCACATCTCCTGTCCCACAAGAACAGTCACTTACTTGTTAAAGTTTAAACTTTGCCTCTTGAAGTCCCTCATAACGTGCCAACATGCCAAAGGGGCAGCATTGGTAAAGTATCCCTCGGTACAGAGTAAATGGCTTTAGTTCACTGGTTGGAATGGTACCTTTTGGGTCTTGAAGCTCAGAGAAGAAGGGGGTTCACCGTTCGTCGAGCTGTTCTTTCGGAAAGATGTTGGTGACTGAACATGAGAGGCTGCGCTTGAAAATTTCGATTTAATTGATTCTTCAACTCTCTAACTTTAGAGGCTAAGGTAGCTAAGGCATCTGGATGTCTATTGTTTAACCGAGGGGAATGGGCTATTCAAACATCATTGAAGCGATCTATCTGTGAGTCGTTGTAGGATGGTTCCATAGGATGTGAGAGATGGTTCTTTAATCGCGTATTCTCCATTAGTCTGTTTGATTACCAATTTTAAATCTCGTTTCATGCAAAGAAAGGTTACTCCGACGTAAGGCAGTCGTCAAGCCTAAAATGATAGCTTCATTTTATGCTTCGCTATTTGAACAATGGAAATTCAACTTGTGAGAAAGATTATCCTTTTCGCAACTTGGAGAGATTAGTACAATACCGGTTCCTCCTCCATCTCTTGTTGATGAGCCATCAAAGTTTAAGATCCACTCTCCGTGGGATGCCAAAGTAACTACTTGAAATTCATCGCCCTGAAGTTCGTCAGATGGTGGCTCTAAGTTTCAACTAGGAAAATAAGCCAAGAGCTAGAGCTTGACTTTTGACGGCTTTGGGAGTTCAGCATTATATTTTATACTCATCTAATTTAAGAAGCCATCATGATGGATATCCGACTAAAGTGAGTTATGCTAGGAGCTATTGAACGGGATTACATTTTGGTATCAAATGAATGGTGAAAGATAGGAGATTGTGATGTAACTTTTGAACTACAAACACTAATACCAAGCAATGGCGCTCAATTAGCGGGTATCTAGACTCGACGCTTTGTATTACTCAGCTGATGTAATACACTGGGCATTCGACCCTATCTACTCATGTGCTGAGAGTGCACCCACTAACAGTGATTTTTGAATTGATGTAAAAGAGGGCTTGTCTTGTTGAGGTGGCATTATGGCGAGGAAAGATGTTAAAGCCAATTTTATATTTTTAAATGTTTGTTCATGTTCTTTCTTCCACTCGAACTTCACACCTTTCTTCAAAAGAGTACTAAAGGGTTGGATGATCTTGGTCATTGCGGAGATGAAGCATCGCAAGTACGATGTCCTACCAAGGAAAGTTCTAAATTGGTCGACATTAGTTAGCTTGGGCATTTCTCAAACAGCAATGACTTTGGTGAGGTCAGGGTCGATCCCATGGCGGTGTACAATGTACTCGAGGAACTTTCCAGATGCGATTCTGAAGGCACAAATTAAAGGATTCATTCAAAATTTGTACTGTCAGCATCGTTCAAAGACTCGTTGAAGATCTTAGAGGACGGCATTTCCATCCTTGGATTTAACTACCACATTGTCAATGTAGCATTCCAAAACTTTATGCATCATATCATGGAATACTAATGTCATGGCCCGTTAATAAGTTGCTCTAGGATTTTTCAGTCCGAACGGCACAATATAAAAGAAATTTCCTATTGGAGTACGAAATGTCGTCATCTACATGTCTTCGAAAGCCAATTTGATATGATTATAGCCACTAAAACCGGCTATAAAAGAGAACATGCGATGTCTTGTTGTTGAGTCTATAAGGGTGTCAATGTTAGTGAGTAGGAATTTGTCTTTCAGCCATGATTTGTTTAAGTCACGAAGATTTATGCAAACTCGCAATTGTCCATTCTTTTTACCACTGTTACAATGTTGGACAACCAAGCAGGGTGTTGAATAACTTGGATTAAATGTGCCAGTAAAAGCTTGACCACTTCGTCTTTGATTTTTAGTTCTACCTCAGGATTGTAGAATTGAACACCTTGCTTTATTGGACAAGTCGAGGGGAGGACATTGAGGCAATGGACAGTAACAAAGGGGTCTAAACCTGGAATTTCATCATAATTCGAAGCAAAAATATCCATATATTGAGTGATGAGTGAGAATAAGGCTTGCCCGTAGAAATCTTTACAAGTTTATAGTAGACGAGTGGGTTGCCTCTAGGTTCTGAGTTAATTTCCTCCAATCCTTGCTTTTGTGGTCTTAGTTCATCTTGGAAGCATTCGGGTGTCGGTTGTGTTTCTTGTAAGGCAGTTTGCTTTGCTTTCTCTGGCTCTTGAGGAGGACATGAATGGTGGGAGGCTTTCTTCCTGATCTTTTTCTGAAACTTGGCTCGTGGTGGCTTGATCGCTAGGTGGGAGAGATTGAGACATGATAGTTTGTCATGGGGGATCAATGTTGGTTGGTTGATTGAGTAGACATGATTCTAGGGTTCCCTGCGAGATTGCTGGTAGGTCGACCCCGCAAACTGTCATAACTTGTAAAGACTTTGCCATCTGCGTGCTTATACCTGACAACTTGCCTAGACCTGGACATGTTATCAATGGTACTTTTCGAATGATGTCGTCCTAGTGAGGAAAAGTACTGTCACAGGCAGGAGTTGCTTCTTCGTTGCAACCATCATAAAACAGAGCATCTACCATAGTGTATTCCTCCACCTGCAATGGTCGTTGCGAACCCACTATCACGACGACTTCGCTGTTAAAGATTGTTTTGACACATTGGTGGTACGTTAAAGGTATTGTTGCATACCCATAGAGCCATGCTTGATCAAGCAGAACCTAGTAGGGAGTGGTTGTGTTAATTACATGGAATTTGGTGCTGAATGAATAGGCCCCACGATTAAGTCTTCCTTGATGTATCCCAACATTTGTTGATCTTTGCTATCGAAACGTGTCGAAACCTGTTACCTTGGTTGGCTGTTGGGCAAGGTGTTGAAAAGGAATGCCAAAGGATCCCATTACGTTGGGATGATGTTAAGCAAAAGCCCACCATTTATGAATCCTATTTGTAGCTCCATGCTGTTGATGATTATGGGGATGTAGAGTGGCCGTTATGAGGGAACGACAATTGGTAGTCCTCTTCTCTAACGAAAATTGTAAGGGAGTTGTCCTTGAAGGAAAAATGAAAGGATTTGGCCACACCCATGCACTAATTGCCATTGGTCTCAAAAATATATAGGATAGCCTTGATAGCTTCGAATCAGTTTACTTGAGAAAGTCCAAACTGGTCAAAGAACCATTTGAACTTAGCAGACCATTGAAGTGCCACAACTATTTGTGATACAAAATCGGGGGTGGATCTGAACTAGTATGGATAGTTCACCTATTTCCATGGGTGTTGCTTCTTCTGACTCAAATTGCGAAAGTACATACACTTGCTTGTCGTGGTCTTTGTGTCGCGATTGTGGTTCTTTTAAGACGTCATCGGTTGGGGTGTGCTTGAAGGTTTGTTTGGCTAATATGTCTCGAACCAATTTCTGTTGGGCCCAACATTTCTTGTTGGAGTGGCAAAGAGAGCGATGATAAATGGAATAGTTGGGCTTATTTTGTTTTCTCATAGGAATGGGTTTCTTGACTTCTAGTAGGACCAACTTTCCATCTACCACCCAACATCTAAAAGTGCCTTTGCTTCCTCAACTGTGATAAGTAGTGAGGGTGGGGGATCATCGAATCTTCTCTTTCTAGATTGAAACCCCAATTTGGTGGGTCCTTCCATGGAATAGGTTGCACCATTACCACAAGGTTATTTCCAAGAGTTATACCGTTTATGATGGGTGGTTAGTGGATGATGCTAAGGTATATGGGCCATCTCACTTGCTAGGCATAGGCCCGAAAAGTCTTAGAAATGCTGGTTGACGAAGTGCAATTTTTATTCAGTGTGCATTTCTTCTACGCAAATTTTAACCAGCTGGTTTTCTACTATCGGATCTTGAATGTCAACAGCTTTTTCACGAAAACGACATACAATGGAAAGCATGTCTTCTCCATCTTCTGCATCTCCAATGAGATGAAGGATAATAAGTCGTACTTCTAAATAGAAGAAAATGGTTCTTCACTAAGTTTTCGCATGAATCAACTGACCCACGAGCAAGGTTGTACAGATATAGGCTTTGCCAATGAGAGATTTGGAGAATTCTCTTATGCACAGGTTGTTAACTCTATTGAAGGCTCCCAAAGTATTTAGGAAGTGAGATATGTGTTCTCATGTATTTCACCTTTTCAATCAAAATACTTGAACTTGGGAGCTATTTACCCTTTAGGCGACCGTTCTTATTATAGGACAGCACAGATTGTTTGCTCAATCATGTCTAGTGTGAGTTTGAGACTTGCACGGTGTTGACATGACCTCTAATGATGTAACTCCTCAAGGAGTGGTGTTTGTTTCAACTCGCTGGTTGTTAGGTGTAGTTCCCATACCATTGGTGGTTCCAGTACACTGTTGGTGAAAGCGTTGGTTTCCAAACCATTTGGTCAGCTAGGGTCTTAATCCGAATCGATTGCAGCGGAGGGACACCTTAAGGACAAAACTAAACAATTCTACATGAATAGAAGGAATCTATGAAAAGCTGCTGAGTATGTTGCATGGTCGTCGTGTTTTATAAAATCGGATGAAGTTAGTCAAGAATGGTCGTTTAGGCATTGAGCACTTTTGGTACCCCAGAGATTTGATGTGATTATGAGGTTTCAATGGTGATCTTACCCCACTAGGAGGGTAAAAGAGTTGTCTCTCTAAGTTATACATCCTTTTTCCATGAAGAGTGAGTTGTCACAGGCCAAGACTTCCCACCCCACTTGCGACCTGTGCGGCACCTAGGCAATACACCCCGAATGCCTAAGTCAGCCTTTTCCACTCACACAACCATCACACTAAAAACTTAAAGAAAAACTCCACTATACAAATAATGTGTGTACAAGGATTTACAAGAGATACAATCTCACTCACAAGTGCTGACAAGCTCATCGGCTCACACTTGACACTCGACACTCTCTCAAGTCTCAACCTAGAAAGACTACCGTAGAACACACCCCCACTCTCACCCTAGAGAGTTCTTTGGAGCTCTCCCTAGTGCTCCCCCTTTAGAGAATTCCCAGGTTTTCTCACTCTTAGAACACTCTAAGTGCTCACTTCCTCAAATGAGGTCCTCTCTCCTTTTATAGCCTTACACCTCATCAATAGACGGCTATGATCAACTCGATCCAAGGGCTATCATTCACCTTCTAGAACCTTTCCTAGAGTTCCCTAGCCTTCTGTAGCCTTCTAAAATACTCCACAACTCTCCATACCATGGTGGAGTCTTCCACACACTTTTAAAGTCTTCTAGGGTCTTCCAAGATGCTCAAGAACATTTCGGAACCCTTCAAAATACTCTGGATTCTTCAAGGCTTTTCCACGGTCTGGAACCTTCCAGTATAGTCTAGAACCTTCCACGAGCCTCTATCACCTTGATTCATCCCTCTCCAAGCTTCTAGCGCCTCGACAATTCTCGGGCCGTGACATTCTCCCTCACCCAATCCCGTGATGCCCTCGTCACGTCGTGGTAAGCCCATCTACCACCACGTTGTAGGGTCTTTGTCGCCACTGCTGGTGCACCTTGTCGAAGCTCCTTCCGCATGCCCTTGTACCCCGCCAGTGTCGTAGTGACACGCACTTGTCTTCTACCCAGCCAGTGTCGCGGCGTCCTTCCACACCTAGTTATATCCCGCTAGCGTCGATGTCACACCCCAAACTCCAGGCCACGTGAAACACCCAGAAATAACCAAACATACACCCAACCCGAGAATACACTCTCAAAGTAAACCATACATGCATTGTATATAAACGCCGAACGACAACATTACACGGCTCCAACGCCAGAAAACATATTACAACATACATGTAACAACACTAATAAAAAGAAAGATTACAGCTCTTCCACCTCTCCCGCACCTCCAGATCAACTAGCGTGACCAGTACCTGAAGAAAAGCAAATCCCACACCGTGAGCCAAGGCTCAGCAGATTCTAAACAACACACGCAATATAAGCTAAACATGCTCGATAAATGAAGTGCAGTTTTCGACTCTCTTTCAAGCCATTAAAACAATTTGAAAACAGTTTTAGATTACGACTCACCAGAGCCAGAAAACCATTTTCACATGCAATGGAAAAGCGAGGATAAAAATCATTTATCGACTCATCAAAGCCTTTAAAATGATTCGAGTATTACGACTCCCGCAAGCCGTTAATAAAGTATTTTGACTCCCGTAGGCCAATAATACAGTTCTAAGAAAATTGGTCTATCTATCCCAAAATGCAATACATGCAATCCATGAACACGTGCCTCTTCAGGACCTCGTTTCAGCCTTCAGATATTGCACACACACACACCAGTGCCTCATCAGGATCTCGTTTCAATCTGTCAGATATCACACACACACCGGCTTTCGCAGCCTACCTCGTACACCAATTTTCGCAGCCTACCTCATACACCCACACACGCACACGTGCATCATCAATCAGGATTTCCATCTACTGGATCACAGATTCATCTAAACCATTTCATACACATGCAAACATAAATCAGAATTTAAAGCATATAATCATGTATCAACACGACGTTCCACAAACCACGTCACATGCCTATAAAACTCTAGGTTTTAAAGCATAAACCACGTTACACATAACGATATCACCTTATGCAATTCACTTATATATAATTCGTACATAAATAAACAGTTATAAATATGCACATAACTATGTATAACCATACATCACGACCCACCCGCTGAAACAAACCGACATCCACTCACGGGACGACCCACACGACCACCAGTGGCCCAAACACTCCCAACACGGCCATCACAGACCCACGATACTCACCCGCGCCAACACAAACCCAACAGCAAACCACGCACCCAACCGTGCATCAACAAGCCCATCTACCATGCATATCACCCACGAGGGCGACACTCAAACATACACCCGAGGCCACGACACGACCCCCGTAACCACCACACAACCAACTAAACCCTAAAAGGAATCCACAGGTATTTAAATCAAGTAATTTTCATAAATTAATCAATCGAATACCATAGGACACCAATCGGACACCAAGGAACCAACCCAAAACAACCAAAACCCACCCCAGCACTTCAGTCGATCGAACCAAGCCCCCAGTCGACCGAAGACCACATTGGAAAACCATAAAACGCCAAAACACACGGTTCAGTCGACAGAACCCTTCGGTCCAGTCGACCGAACCCAAGATCCAAACTTCAGTCGACCGAATCTCGGCGGAACTTGATTCTGAGCTACGGGTTTCTACATCCAAACCCCGATTCAAAGCCTCCAAACTCCAAACTAACATCCATGAACACCCACACGTCTAGGCCTAACACCGAGATCTCAAAAGAAACTCCCGACACCCAATTCCATCCATAGAAATCACCGAAAACGAGTTTTAAACCCAAAAATCCAACTTTGAAACAGACATAGATCTACAGCAATCTACTCGTTAAAAACACACATGTTTACCCACAGCACTCTTATACAACAGTAGGGTCTAGAATCCTACCTCAATGAGTTCAAAACTCGACGCCTCGAACCACGTACAAAATTGAGCTTTGCCGGAATTGAAATATGACCGGATAGTTGTGTAGCCCACCGCACCAAAAGCAAGGATCCGCTGTTGGATCGCTGAAAATCAAGTCCCGGGCCCCTGAGAACTTAGAGAGAAGGCAGATAGAAAACGAAAAACTTACTGCAGAAGTTTTAGAAAAATATCTTTATGAAAATATCTAACTCCAGATATTTATAGGTCTCCAAAATATTTTTTTCTAAAATTTTTCGAGAATCGCGCCACAACAGACCACGGCCCCGAGAACCTACCCCGCATGCATATCTAAGCCCGGTCATGCATTAAAAGTAATAAAAGCATGCTCGAAAGAAAACACATAACAGGCGTCGAAAAACGCTGAAAAAAAAAACGGGTTAGGGTCTCACAACTCTACCCCCCTTAAAGGAATTTCGCCCCCGAAATTTAACTCAAGGTCAAAACAACAAGCCGTCGATCGCAATCGACACAGGCACACGAGATGGTCAGCCAAACCATTCCTAGGATATAGTCAAACAAGGTCAGGCATCCTAAACAATGGCCAACTATCTTAAGACTTGTGATCTACGACCCACCCCAACCTCACATCATCACCAACCACTGCCCCAACACAGCACACCATCCACGGGTCCACAACTAACCCCAAACAGATGCAATGAAGAATCTAACCCATAATTTGCATACTCATAAAGTACCTCTGCTCACTGAAGGCATATCGGCATCCTCCGGCACGATCGGTGCCCTAGATGAACCACGACCTGCAAGAGAATACACTCGGGGCAACCCCACCCTGTTCTGTCCACCATAACTCGGCGCTGTCGGCTGCTGTACCGACTGAACTGATGTACTTCCACCTACCACCCGAGAAGTCTGTACTACGGAAGGCTATTGTCGACCCTGCGCATACGAACCCACTGGTGTGTCCTCCCTGCTCGGCGCACTGCCTCTCTAGGGATAATTCCTACGAATATGTCCAGACTGTCGATACTCATAGCAAACTAATGGGTTCCTCCCCTACGGCTGCACTGGAGCCAAACTCTGGGATGGTCTCGGTTGTAAACAATTCGCCGCATGATGCCCCGGCTATCTGCATAAAAAACAGGTCAACTCCCGCTGCTCGGCCTCCTAGAAGAAGCCACAGATGGTGATGGTGCTGAAAACTGCTATGGTCCAGATGGATAAAAGCTAGGACCAGAGGACTTTTGCCTCTTGCTGGAGTGTCCACCTATCTGTACCTCCGTACCACCCTGTGATGTTCTGGCCTCCCTCGAAGCTTGAGTCTCAGCCAAAGTATTCTCAACCCTCGCTATCACCTCCACCAGCTGTCTGAACACACGATATCCCATCACAGCCACTCGCTCCTTGATCACCGACCTCAAGCCTCGCTCAAACCTCATCGAAAGAAACTCATCTGTGTACTCCACCTCTGGTGTAAACCAAGACAAGCTCGTAAACCTGGCCTCGTACTGCATGATGTCCATGGTCCCCTAGGTAAGAGAATAGAACTCCTCCCTGC
>JAULJZ010195624.1:0-20331 GCA_032270985.1 Heliamphora pulchella | reverse complement strand
ATCAATAATTATTTCAGAATTAAGAGGATAAGCACTATTCATAATAATCTTGGGGTGTAAATTAATTTATATAGTCAAGATATAATTAATTATCCCAAATGTCCCGTTCAATACACACAAAGTGTATTAGCACAGAGAACCGGAATAATACACGACACTATTATCTATTTCTCGTAACTAGGACAGGCTTTCTAAAACATTATACTATAATCGTACCGATGGTATGTCTATTTTCATCTAAACTGTACACAAAACTTAAATTCTGCAAGAACTTAAAATTTGATCTTTTGTATGTAAGCCATATTCTACACACCAGATTAAATACTATACAGAATATCGGACATCCATGCATAATATTAAAGAAATGATACAGATATATTGCTCATAAAGATTCTCATAAAATAAAAAAATAATTTTATTAAAAAATAAAATTAAATACTAAAAATATAGTTTTCAGTATATCAACCCTAACATGGGGTACCTCTGATGTATGATCGAAAACATATTGGGAGACCGAAAGTTGTCAAAAATTTAGATAGTTGTTGAGTATCCTGACGTATTTCCTAACGACTTACCTAGAATGTCAATAAATCGAGATGTGGAGTTTTCTATAGAAGTTGCACCAAAAACCCAACCGATTTCTAAGACCCCATATCGTATGGCCCCTGCCAAATTAAAGGAGTTAAAGAATTAGTTGCAGGAGTTATTGAAAAAGATGGATGGGATGATGAGATTGTACGTAGATTATCAGAAGCTTAACAAGGTTACCATTAAAAATAGATATCCTCTACCACGGATCGACGATTTATTTGACCAACTGCATAGGGCGAATGTTTTCTCTAATATCGATTTATGATCAGGGTACCATCAGCTGAATGTGAAGAAAGAGGATATTGAAAAAAAAAGCTTTTTGAACCCGATATGGACACTATGAATTTTTAGTTATGCCCTTCGGAGTCACAAATCCCCCGGCAAGCTTCATGGACCTGATGAACCAAGTTTTCAAAGAGTTTTTGGATGAGTTCATAATTGTCTTTATTGACGACATCTTAGTCTACTCCAGAAATGAGGAAGAACATGTAGAACACTTGCAGAAGGTGTTACAAACCTTAAGGGATCAGAAGCTATACGCTAAATTAAAGAAATGTGAGTTTTAACTAAAAGAAATGGTATTTTTGGGACATGTAGTTGGTAGAGGAGGAATCTTTGTTGATCCACAAAAGGTCGAAGCAATCATAAAGTGGCTAATCTCGACAACGGTAACAGAGATAAAAAGTTTCTTAGGGTTAACAAGATACTCCGGACGTTTCGTTCAGGACTTCTCCAAAATCACAGTACCCTTAGTAAAATTAACTCGAAAGGGAGAACCTTTTACGTGGAATGAGAAACGAGAGAAGTGCTTCCAAGAATTTATGAAAAGGTTAATGACAGCACCTGTCCTCGCCTTACCAGGAGGCACTGAATGGTTCACCATTTACAGTGACACATCTAGGCAAGGTTTGGGGTGTGTACTGATACAACACGGGAGAGTCATCGCCTACGCCTCACGATAATTAAAGCCTCATGAAAAGAACTATCCCACTCATGATCTTGAGTTGGCTGTAATTGTTTTCGCACTAAAAACATGGCGACACTACCTATACAGAATTCCATGTGATGTGTACACCAACCACAAGAGCATAAAATATATTTTCATGCCAAAGAAGTTAACTTTAAGACAGAGACACTGCTGGAGCTAATAAAGGATTACGATATTAATATCATGTACCACCCTGGCAAAGCAAATGTAGTCGATGCCTTAAGTTGAAAAGCTACAGAAACCTTGAATAGTCTCTTCACTCAGCAGCTCCAATTAATAGAAGATAAACTTGAGTTTCTTTGTGTCGTAATTTCATTCAATCAACTCTTTTGGAAGAAGTGAAACGCCGACATGAGGAAGACCCCAAGTTAAGGACCATACGTGAACAAATCAAAGTAACTCCAGACATGAATTTCTCTTTTTCTAATGGAGTATTGAAGTTTCGAAGTTGACTGTGCGTTCCTAACAAAACAGAGTTAAAGCAACAAATATTAGAAGAGAGTCACAAGTCTAAATTTGCAGTGCACCCTGGGCAGATGAAGATGCATCAAAATTTGCGTGCGATGTTTCGGTAGATGGGGATGAAGAAAAATGTTGCAACCTACGTCAGTAAGTGCTTACAATGTAAGCAAATGAAAGCCGAATGACAAAGGTGTTAGAGGCAATACTGCCAAGATCATTGTTTTTGAAAACGATTTTCGATAAAAAATTAACTGGACGAGTAAACGCCGAAACGGGCTCAAGATAAAACTTTTGACGAAGAACGATCAAAATAAAACCCGTGCAACCAAAGTTGTCATGCCCGAAACACCAGGGTCACGCAAAAGCCCACCCAAAATACAGTCTGAGAAAATAAGATTTGCAGTTGGAAAGCCCTCAACTCAAAAATATACATCATTTGGATAAAAATCCCCACAGTTCAACTCTCATAAACTGAAAACGTGCATCTCATACATGAATAAGCATATCGCCCAAAGGCGTACAAAACTAGTCATCACTGGCATTACATGTAAAAGTACATGTACAAAAACAAAAAAGCTACAACAAATCTTCCATCATCTCTGCAACTAGATCAACTCCCCATGCTCACCTTAAAAGGTTTTATAACAAAATCCCACACCGTGAGCTGAAGCCCAATAGAACATAGACAATAAAACTGTAAAGCAGGCTATGCAATTACACACTCACGGGCTCAACCACAGGAGCCAAAAAGGTTTTCCTTCCAAAATCACAAGTTTGCATCAGACTACCACGAGTCTCAAAAAGGTTTTATCTCATAAAACCCCACGTTTTCCATCCTTCGAACTATGCATATCATCCTCACAAATATCATGCCACAGTTAAGGGAAAAATGTAAATAAATAGTATGCTCCACTCGGGTCAGACAGCCGATGAGAAAATATGTAAATAAAATCCTATGTACCGACTCTATCGTAAAGACAAGGGTAACAATTATAGACTCCTGCCCATTACCCTAGTCCTGAACCATTTAAGGCATGCTAGGTAATGACAAGTTCTATATGGAGTTACAACAACAACACTATTCACGGAGGCAACCGACTTCTTTACGAATTTCCATGACCGATGGGAAAGCACCCAAACCACGCACTTTCTTCTTTACAGATTGCCATGACCGATGGACGAAGCATAACCAAATCACGTTTACGGGGATTAACTCGAGAGACCGTAGCGAACCCACTCTGCGCACATTTTTGGACTTCCACCAATGAGCAATAGAAGCCCAACTCAAAACCACACACTGTCACGGTACATCTATGAAAACATTTAAAAATCCACCATAGCTCAACAACGAAAACCTATAAAATAGTTTATACAACACATGTATAAAAGAGATCCAATCCATCAAAATTGAGATCTAACACCATTTCCAACAAAATGTTTAAGAGTTGAGACTCAACCCCGCGGGTTAACTCCAAATCTCCAAAAAGACGTTTTTCACCATTTTCACAAAACATATTGTTTTCAAACCTCCTTTTGAAAACTACGGATATCACGTACCCGAAACATGTATACAACTAAGAAAAGGCGTAAAAATCTACTTTTATCCAAAATCAAGATTTACACATGAAAATCACATTTGATGTATTTTTTACTCGGTGAAAACACGTATAATCACATATATCACCCTTACACAGTAGTAAGGTCTAGAATCCTACCTCGGAGAGTCAAAAACTCAACGTCTCAAAACTAAACGGCATCAGAACGAGAATCCGACTAGTTGGATGAGAAGCCCTCGGCCCCGATAGCAAGGATCCACAAAGGATCGAACACAAAACCAAGCCCCAGGCCCTCAAAGCTAGAGAAAAGGAGTTTCTTAGCCTTGAAGAAAGATAATATCAAAATATCTCAGCCCCTGGGATATTTATAATCGCAACAAAAAGGCACTGTTCAGTCGACCGAACCCCTGAGTTCAGTTGACCTAACTCAAAAAAATTGGTTCTGTTGACCTAACTCAAAAAAATTGGTTCAGTCGACCGAACCAACCCCTCTAGTCGACCAAACTCAAGACTAAAAGCGTACTGGAATCTGTTGTGATTTCTCAGCTCAAAAACCAACCCAACCAACCTAAACAAGGTCCGAGAAAGCGTAAAACAGATCTACATATGCTGTTCTACAACTATAAAGCATAAATCATGCATCGATGCTATTCATATACTGAAGGAAATACATCAAATATATAAATAACCTAAAAGATAAGGGTCAGGGTCTCACAAAAGTTAATTTAGAAGAATACCTTTTGTCAATCAATCTTCAACTACGACTTGATTCCGAGTCGAAACTCCAGTCAGATCTTCTACTGTATTTCGTTATGCGATCCTCGAACGTATTGTGGGCTACGATCCGCCGAGAACTCGTACCGATAGAACCCTGATATAATTAAGTTTTAAAAGACAAAAATAATATTATAATAATAATGGTATAAAATCATTAAAAACTAGTTCAGCCTACACGCATATATATAGGGCTACAGTAGGGACCTAGAGAGTAATTATGATTTAGATTTCCAGTGTAACACGAACACCTACTAGAGGTTTCTGTAATTATGGAAAGACATGCAGCAATTTCTGCAATTTCTATAAAATACTAAATTATAGTTCACACCACTAAAGAACTATAATTGCACTTAGACCTATAATCTCAAAACCTTCCTGCATTGAGTTTCTGTTATTAAATGCTTATCATTTCTCCCCACGTTAAAATTGCTGATACCCACCAATTAAATATAATTATTGACAATTTAATTTAATCGGTATTTTGATATTCCTTAAACTATTTTGCTTAACTTATTTGATTGCCGAATAAGTAAATCCACCTATAGGGTTTGGGCAGGTCAAAACTTATAAGCATCCTTAAAGTGCTATCGTCAATTTCAATTTTTCAGAACGTGGATTTCGTCAATAATTAATATTCGCCATATAAATAATACCGCTATCCAACTCACCGGGAATATAGACCCATATAAGATCGCACCCTCTAATGAATCAAAACAACGAATATTAAATATGTGCAAATCAATAATTATTTCAGGATTAATAGAATAAGTACTATTTACAATAATCTTGGGCTGTGAATTAATTTATATAGTCAGTATAAAATTAATTACCCCAAATGTCCTATTCAATACACACAAACTGTACTAGCACAGAGAGTCAGAACAATAGACGATGCTATTATCTGTTTCACGTAATCAGGACAGGCTTACTAAAATTCTGTGCTACAGTCGTACCGATAGTATATTCATTTTCATCTAAACTGTGAACATAAAACTTATATTCTGTAAAAATCTAAAATCTGTATCTTCTGTGCGCAAGCCGTACTCTACACACCAGATTAATATTATACAGAATATTGGACATCCATGCATATCAAAAAAATTATACACATGCATTACTTATAAAGATTCTTACAAAATGAATATTTAATTTTAATAAAGTTAAATATTAAAAATATGATTTTCAGTATACCAACCCTAATAATCTCCCACTTATACTCAAAACTATGCTGCCATACATCTGACTCCTATGCCCTCTACATGACTATCAAAAGTCTTAACCGGTAAGCTCTTTGTAAAGGATCTGCAAGGTTGTCTCCTAATGTTAGCTCTATGTCTGACTGAAAATCTGTGTCTATGTACTCCAAAGGTACTAGACTGTCTGCTTGGTAAATCAACATATAATCTTTAGTCCTTTTTAGGTACTTGATTAAATATTCTTTACCGTAGTGCAATACTCCTACCCTAGATTAAACTGATATCTTCTAACCATGCCAATGGCAAAACACATTTCGGGTCTAGTGCAAAGCTTAGCATACATGAGACTTTCTACTGTCGAAGCATAAGGAACTGCCTTCATCCTTTCTATCTCATGAGGTATTCTAGGATACTAGTCCTTGGATAGAGTGATTCCATGCCTGAAAAGGAGAAATCCTTTCTTGGAATCTTGCATGCTAAAACGAGCAAGGATATCATCGATATACTTTGCTGTGATAAGCCCTACATCCTTTGTTTTCAATCTCGCATAAGCTTGATCCCAAGGATGTTTCTAGTTTCTCCCAATTTTTTCATATCGAACTGTCTAGATAGCCATACTTTAACCGTAGATAATGCCTCTACGTCATTTTTTATGAACAAGATATCATCTATATAAAGTACTAGGAAGATCATCACGCTTTCGTCACGCTTCTTGTACACACAGGACTCATCCAAACTTTGATCAAAACCATAAAACTTTATAGCTTGATCAAACCGAGTGTTCCAAGATCTCGATGCCTGCTTAAGTCCATAAATGAATCTCTTAAGCTTGCACAGCATATTCTCTTGGCCCTTTCCAATGAATCCTTCTGGTAGATACAGTCGTCAAGACTTTCGTTTAAGGAAAGCTGTCTTAATCATAGCTACCGGCGAAAAATTTTTCTCATACTCGATCCCTTCGTTCTAAGTGAACCCGTTAGCAATAAGCTTAACTTTGAAAGTTTTAACCTTCCCGTCTGCTCCTCTCTTCTTCTTGCAGATCCACTTGCATCCAATTGATTTTATCCCTTCGGTTGGTTCTACAAGTTCCCAGACCTAATTGGAATACATAGATTCCATTTCTGAATTCATGGTACTTTGCCAAAGATCTGCATCTTTGTCTTTTAGTGCTTCATTGTAGTTATACGGCTCGATATCTAGTTCTACCAAGATCTTGTCATACGACTCTCCCAAGAATATTTACCGATCAGGTTGATGAATAATCCTCCTACAATGACAAGGTAATATCTGTGTCTGTGTACTAGTAGTAACAATCTGTGCAGAATCTAAAGCCTGTGCCTCAACACCGTGTTCTTGATTTGCACATATCCCGATAATCCTCCCACTCCGACAAGGTAATTGAATATTTGTGACTTGTGGTCTCTCTTCCATTCTACTGGTATATCCTCTCAGTTCTCCAGAATAATTTTACTATTGGACTTGTGATCCATAATATAATTCTCTTTCAAGAATCGGACATTGGTAGTAACAACGATCTTCTGATCCTTAGGATTATAAAATAGACCACCCTTCATTCTCTTGGGATACCCATAAAGAAAAAAACTTCTGTCCTCGGTTCCAACTTACCCGTGTTCCCTTTCAGCACATGTGCTAGACACCACCAAATCTAAATGTGTTTCAGACTAGGCTTATGCCTGGTCCACAATTCTATGAGAGTAGAAGGTACTGACTTAGAAGGTACCATGTTCAGAATGTAAGCCACTGTCTCTAAAGCGAGTCCCCAAAACGAATGTGGTAAACCTGAATAACTCATCATTAATCTTACCATCTTCATAAGAGTTCTATTCCTTCTTTCTGCTACACCATTCTGTTGTGGAGTGCTAGGTGCAGTCAACTGGAATGTAATTCCTTCTGATGATAAGTAGTCCTTAAACTCTCTAAAGAGGTATTCTCCACCACAATCGAATCATAGTGATTTGATACTTTTATCCAGACACTTCACCACCTTCGCCTTGAATCCTTTGAATTTCTGAAACCATTTAGACTCACGGTGCATCAGGTAAATGTATCCATACCTTGAGTAGTCATCAATGAAACTGATGAAGTACTCAAACCAATCTCTAGCCCAAATTGTTATAGGACCACACACATCATAATGAACCATCTCTAATGGTTCTTTAGCTCTATAACCTTTGGCCGAAAAGGGCTTCTTGGTCATCTTACCCTCCAAGCAAGATTCACAGACTAGAAGTGCCTCCACTTCTAATGAACTCAAAAGGTTTTTCTGATACATGTTTGTTTATCCTTTTTAGATTAATATGACCCAAGCGTAAGTGCCAAAAAAACCTTTGGTTCATTAAAAAAGAAAACTTTCTCTTATATGGTAATATAGATGTATTATTTATTTCAGTTAGTTGCAGTGTAGGAGACATTTGAGTAATAATATAAAGATCATCTACCAATATACCAGAATAGATAACCCGCTTATTATCCTTAATAACCATAAAGTTATTAAAATAAACTAAATATCCGTCTTTACCCAATCCAAAAACGAAAACTAAGTTTTTTCTAATGGTAGGTACATAAAGACAATATCTCAATATTACCCGATCTCTACCAAAACTGAGAGTGACATCTCCTACTGCAACTACTGTTACCTTTGTATTATTGTCCATATGCAGGTAATCTCCCCATCACTAAGTTGTCGAATTTTCTAAAACTTCTGCAATGAATTACAGACATGATTAGTGGCTCCCGTATCTACACACCAGGTACCGGTAGATGACACCGCTAAACATATTTCCACAACCAGTGAACAGAAATTATCCTATTTGTTCTGCCTTTTGAGAAATACTAGGCATAGCTTTTTTCAGTATCGGTTCTGGTTGTAGTGAAAACATATTCCTTTTGACTTTTTAAAACCAGTCCGTGGTCCACTAACTACCCTGAAAATCATGTCTCCCTGTTTCTGAACTTTTTTCTTCTTCATGTCTTTCAGCCGAGATAAAGAACATTTTTCAAAAATAAACGCATTTTCTGGTATTGAAGGAATACCATTTATAGTTAAAGCTATATCCAAGTTACATTTCCAGTTAACAAAATTTGGTCCCGTAAGTTTGTTTGAGTATTGAAGCGAGTGGATTGAAATCTATTTTAATTCTGAGAATCACATAATTAAAAAACCGTTAATTATGATGAGAAAAACTTTGAATTTATTTTAATTTGGTTCCCTCTACCATTTTAAAATTAATTCGTCAGCTGCCTGGTAACCTGAGAATAGCATGCCTCGTTGGGAGAACGTCTACTATCCTTCATAAGATCAGATAGGTCAATTCTTTTTAATTTTACTATCTAGGCAACTGACCATACCAAGTAAAATTAAATTGCTGACATAATTTCGGTCCAATATATAATAGCAGTGACTCAGTTGGAGAGGATACTATTATATACAGCTAACTGTTTATCATCACCTAATCCCAAATTAATCGTTTCGCAATGAACCATTCAGTTGGAGAAGTGTTCCACAGTAACAATTATCTAGAATTTTTCCTAAATGGTGTTTGTACTGGTAATACTACAATTAATCTGTCCGATGGGAAGGAAGGTCTTACTGCCGACACGTAGAGTTTAATTGCATCGCATACAAACTGGTGATGGAGACCGCGGGATTTATCTGTGAATAAATTCGCTCTCCCACTTAGATCTTAAAAATATTTTTAAGAGTTATAAAATTCTATTTAATTAAAATAAATTTATTAATTTCAAAATTCACACGATCTGAAAGAATAAAATATCTTTTCTTATACACGATTCTAAACATTTTAGTTTATCAAATCATATTTTTCCTGTTTAAATGCGTAATAAATAAAATTTAATAAATGCACTATTTTTTGTCCAGCATTTCAGTTAAGGTAATGATTAAAGGTATTTATTGATTTTATTTTCTGTTCCACATTTTTTAAAAAATAATAATTTATTTCAATGAAATATTTTTGCAATTAATTAACTCAAAATCCAAAATTAATTCTCACGTTTTTTCAAGATATCCGATTTTTTTAAAAAAAAATCTTAAACGTGATATTTTGTAAAAAATAAAATATCTAAATTTTTTTCATGTAATTAAAATTAATTAATTAAAACAAACTTAATTTTATTTTTTATTACAAAATATTTTAATTAAAACTGAAATTTTGAATTAATTAAATTAACAGAATAAATAAAACTATTAATTATCATTCACGCAGTTAATAAATAAAAATAAATCAAATGCAAGATAAATATATTCCGATTTTATAATCGTATCGAACTCTAAAGTGTTTCAATCTCCTATTCATAAAAAATAAGCTTCTAGTCTCCTCTTTACATCAAGATTCCTATAAGCTTCCAGTCTATCGTCTTTACTATCGTCTTTACTGTTTGAAATCTTTTTGGAATTAAAACACGTTCACTGAAACAGCCTGAGATTTTTATTTTTTTAAAAAAACGCAACTGTTTGCTTTTGCGTTGGAAAACACTACTGTTTGCTAGGAAACCGAAACGGTGTTTTAAAAAAAAAACACTACTGCGCTGCTCTGATCGGTGCTGCAGCTGCTTCAACTTCAAAAACCACCGCCATAGCAAGCTTTTTAGGAAACAGCAGCCAACCGAAACTAGCCTAGATTTTTGCGCCGCTTAGAAATTGCACCCTATTTGGCGCTACTGCTGCATTGGGACTGAAGACTGTATCATCTTCCTTTTGAAAAAAACACTAGAGCAGTGCTTAATGGAAACCGCAGCTTTTTCTTTTGTTTGGAAACCGACGAATTTGCTTTGAAAAACAACTTGCCTGGAACCTTTTTGCTTCAAAAAAAATGCTGCACTTCTATGAAAACCGCCGACTATTTTGGGAAATTGCCGCAGCTTTATGGATTAAAAACCAGCTACTGTTTGCTTGCAAAAACTGGAATTTTCTTTGTTGGCGCGGCGGCGGCTTGCTTTCTTCTTGATGTCGCGGCCTTAAAGCTGCGTTTGGCTCTTCTTCTTCTCTTTTATTTTTTTTTATTTTATTCAAAAAAAATTCTGAAAAAAAAAATTATTACAAAGTAATAAAAAAAATACTCACGGCTGAAATTGCCGGAACAACCACCGGTTGCCGCTGCCAACCACCGCCAATGTTCTTCCATACCAGTTCTTAATTTTTCTTTCTAATAAACTAGAAAATAAACTTAAAGAATATGAAAAAAATTACATCGAAATCTATGTCCTGTAGGCTCACATTTGATTTAAAAATTAATTAACCTATCACGATCATCCCTGTGATTAAAAAATAATTAAATCATCATCCACGCATTCAATCAAACACTAAAAAAAAGATGATCATAAAATTGGGATTTAAAACGCCTACAAAACAAAGTTAGCAACAATTTTAAAACTACCTGGCCCCGATAACCGTAAACAAAAAACAAAACGGCTCTGATACCAATTTGTTGAAGGCAATACTACCAAGATCATTGTTTTTTAAAATGACTTTCGGTAAAAAATTCATTAGACGGGTAAACGCCGAAATGGGCTCCAGATAAAACTTTTGATGAAAAACGATCAAAATAAAACCCATGCAACCAAAGTTAATTTAGAATAATACCTTTTGTCGAACTAATTTTGAACTACAACTTGATTCCGAGTTGAAACTCTAGTCAGATCTTCTACTATATTTTCTTACGCGATCCTTGAACATAGTGTGGGTTACGATCCTCCGAGAACTCGTACCGGTAGAACCCCGATATATTTAAGTCTTAAAAACAATAATAATATCATAATAATAATGATATAAAATCATTAAAATCTGGTTCAGTCTACCCGCATATATATAGGGCTACAGTATGAATTTTGGGAGTAATTATGAGTTAGACTTCCAATGAAACACAGACAACTACTAGAGATTTCTACAATTATGGAAAGACATGCAACGGTTTCTGCAATTTTTATAAAACACTGAATTACAGTTTACACCACTAAAGAACTATAATTGCACTCTGACCCATAATTTCAAGGCTTTCTTGCATTGAGCTCCTGTTATTAAATGCTTACCATTTCTCTCCACGTTAAGATTCCTGATACCTGCCAACTAAATTTAATTACAGATAATTTAATTTAATCAATATCTTGACATTCCTTAAGCCATTTCGCTTAACTTATTTGACTGCCGGATAATTAAATTCACCTGCAAGGTTTGGTCAGGTCAAAACTTATAAGCATCCTTAAGGGGGTATCGTCAATCCCAATTTTTTAGAATGTAGATTCTATCAATAATTAATATTCGCTATATAAATAATACCGCTATCCAACTCACCGGAATTATAGACCCATATAAGATCGCACCCTCTAATGAATCAAAATAACGAATATTAAAAAATTTACAAATTAATAATTATTTCAGAATTAAAAAGATAAGTACTATTCATAATAATCTTGGGGTGTAAATTAATTTATATAGTCAGAAAAAAATTAATTACCCCAAATGTCCTGTTCAATACACACAAAGTGTATTGGCACAAAGAGTCGAAACAATAGACGATACTATTATCTGTTTTCCGTAACCAAGAAAGGCCTACTAAAACTCTGTGCTACAGTCCTACCGATAGTATGTCCATTTTTATCTAAGATGTGAACATAAAATTTATATTCTGCAAGAACCTAAAATTTAATTTTTTGTGTGCAAACCGTACTCTACACACCAGATTAAATACCATACAGAATATTAGACATCCATGCATATCAAATAAATGATACACATACATTGCTCATAAATATTTTCATAAAATAAAAAATTAATTTTAATAAAATTAAATACTAAAAATATGATTTTTAGTATACCAACCATAACAATCTTCCACTTATACTCAAAATCATGCTGCAATAAATCTGACTCCTATGCCGTCTACATGACTATCAAAAGTCTTAACTGTTAAGTTCTTTGTAAAGAATCTGCAAAATTATCTCCTAATGTTAGCTCTATGTCTGACTGAAAATCAGAGTCTGTGTACCCCAAAGGTACTAGACTGTCTGCTTGGTAAACCAACATATAATCCTTAGTACTTTTTAGGTACTTGATTATATATTTCTTTACCGTAGTACAATACTCCTGCCCTAGATTAGACTGATATCTGCTAACCATGCCAACGGAAAAGTAGATTTCGGGTCTAGTGCAAAGTATAGCATTCATAAGGTTTTCTACTGCCGAAGTATAAGAAATCGCCTTCATCCTCTCTATCTCATCAGGTACCCTAGGACGCTGATCCTTGGATAAAGTGATTCTATGCCTAAAAGGGAGTAACCCTTTCTTGGAATCCTGCATGCTAAAACGAGCAAGGAAATCATCGATATACTTTGCCTGAGATAAGCCCAACATCCTTTGTTTCCGATCTCGCATAAGCTTGATGCTAAGGATGTGACTAGCTTCTCCCAATTTCTTCATATTAAACTGCCTAGATAACCATACTTTAATCGTAGACAATGTCCCCACATTATTTTCGATGAGCAAAATATCATCTACATAAAGTACTAGAAAGATCATCATGCTTTCGTCACGCTTCTTATACACACAGGACTCATTCGGACTTTGATCAAAACTATAAGACTTTATAATTTGATCAAATCGAGTGTTCCAAGACTTCGATACCTGCTTAAGTCCATAAATAGATATCTTAAGCTTGCACAACATATGGTCCTTGCCCTTTGCAATGAATCCGTCTGGTAGATACACTCGTGAAGACTTCCGTTTAAGGAAAGCTATCTTGACGTCCATTTGCTAGATTTTGTAATCAAAATGAGCGGCAATGGATAAGAGAATCTAGATAGACTTAAGCATGGCTATCGATAAAAGGTTTCTTCATACTCGATCTCTTCTTTCTGAGTGAACCCTTTAGCAACAAGCCTAGCTTTGAAGGTTTTAATCTTCCCATTTGCTCCTCTCTTCTTCTTATAGATCCACTTGCTTCCAATGGGTTTTATCCCTTCAGGTGGTTCTACAAGTTTTTAGACATGATTAGAATACATAGATTCTATCTTTGAATTTATGGCCCTTTGCCAAAAATCTATATCTTTGCCTTTTAGTGCTTCATTGTAGTTACAGGGCTCGGTATCTAGTTCTACTAGGATCTTGTCATACGACTCTCCCAAGAACATATACAGATCAGGTTGATGAATAACCCTCCTACAATGACAAGGTACTACCTGTGTCTGTGTACTAGTAGTAACAGACTGTGCAGAATATGAACCCTATGCATCAGCACCTTGTTTTTAATTTGCACCTGTCCCGATAATCTTCCCACTACGACGAGGTAATGGAATATTAGTGACTTGTAATTTCTCTTCCATTCTACTGGTATTTCTTCTCAGTTCTTCAAGAACAATTTTACTATTGGGCCTGTGATCCATAATATAATTCTCTTCTAAGAATCAAGTATTGGTACTGACGATGACCTTCTGATCCTTAGAATTATAAAATAGAACACCTTTCGTTCTCTTGGAATATCCACAAAGAAATAGACTTATGTCCTCGATTCCAACTTACTCGCGTTCCCTTTTAGCACATGTGCTGAACACCTCCAAATCTGAATGTGTTTCAGACTAGACTTACGCCCGGTCCATGATTCTATGGGAGTAGAAGGTACTGACTTAGAAGGTACCATGTTCAGACTGTAAGCCACTATTTCTAAATCAAGTCTGCAAAATAAATGTGGTAAACCTGAATAACTTATCATTAACCTTACCATCTCCATAAGAGTCCTATTCCTTCTTTCTGCTACACCATTCTACTGTAGAGTGCAAGGTGCAGTCAACTGGGATGTAATCCCCTCTGATGACAAGTATTACTTAAACTCTCCAAAGAGGTATTCTCCACCACGGTCGGATTGTAGTGATTTGATACTTTTACCCAGACGCTTATCTGCCTTCGCCATGAATTCTTTGAATTTCTCAAAGCATTTAGACTCACGGTGCATTAGGTAAATGTATCCATACCTTGAGTAGTCATTAATGAAACTGATGAAGTACTTAAAGCAATCTCTAGCATGGATTATTATAGGACCACACACATCAGAATGAACTATCTCCAATGGTTCTTTAGCTCTATAACCTTTGGCCGAAAAGGGCCATCTGGTCATCTTACCCTCCAAGCAAGATTCACAGACTGAAAGTGTCTCACTTCTAACGAACTCAAAAGATTCATCTACTACCAGTCTATTTATCCTTTTTAGATTAATATGACCCAAGCGTAAGTGCCAAAAAAACGTTTGGTTCATTAATTTTTTTTTTTCTTATATAGTAATATAGATGTATTATTCATTTCAGTTAGTTGCAGTGTAGAAGAGATTGAAATAATAATATAAAGATCATCCACCAATGTACCAGAAAGATAACCCATTTATTATCCTTAATAACCATAGAGTAATTAAAATAAATCAAATATCCGTCTTTAGCCAATCCAAAAATAGAAACTAAGTTACTTCTAATGACAGGTACATAAAGACAATCTCTCAATATTAAAACCCAATCTCTATCAAAATTGAGAGTGACATCTCCTACTGCAACTGTTATTACCTTTGTATTATTGCCCATATATAGGTAAATCTCCCCATCACTAAGTTGTCGAATTTTTTGGAACCCCTGCAATGAATTGCAGATATAATTAGCGGCTCCCGTATCTACACACTAGGTACCGATAGATAACACCGCTAAACATATTTCCACAACCAGTGAACAAAAATTACCCTGTTTGTTCTGCCTTTTGAGAAATACTGAACATAACTTTTTTCAGTGCTGGGTCTGGTTGTAGTGAAAATATCTGCCTTTCAGCTTTTTCACACAAGTCCGTGGCCCATTAACTACCTTAGAAATCGTCTCCCTATTTTTGAAACTTTTTCTTCTTCATGTCTTTCAGCCGAGATAAAGAACCTTTTTAAGAAATAAACACATTTTCTAGTATTAAAAAAATACCATTTGTAGTTAAAATTTTATCTAAGTTACATTTTCAGTCAACAAAATTTGGTCCCGTAAGTTTGTTTAAGTATTGAAGCTAGTGGGTTGAAATCTATTTTAATCTTGAGAATCACATAATTAAAAAATCGTTAATTATGATGAGCAAAACATTGAATTTATTTTAATTTGATTTCCTTTACCATTTTAAAATTAATTCACCAGCAGCCTGGTAACCTGAGAATAGCATGCCTCGTTGGGAGAACGTCTACTATCCTTCATAAGACCAGACAAACTAATTCCTTTTAATTTTACTATCTAGACAACTGATTGTGCCAAGTAAAATTAAATAGCTGACATTTCGGTCCATTATATAATAGTAGTTGCTCAGTTGGAGAGGTTACTATTATATACAGTTAAGTATTAACTATCACCTAATATCAAATTAATCGTTTCGCAATGAGCCCTTTAGTTGGAGAACTGATCCACACTAACAATTATCTTGAATTATCCCTAAAGTAGGTTTGTACTGACGATACCACAATTAATCTGTCCGATGGGGAGAAAGGCCTTACTGCCAATACGCAGGATTTAATTGCATCGCCTACAAACTGGTGTGGAGACCGTGGGATTTATCTGTGAATAAATTCTCTCTCCCACTTAGATTTTTAAAATATTTTTAAGGATTATAAAATTTTATTTAATTAAAATAAATTTATTAATTTCAAAAATCACATGATCTGAAAGAATCAAACATCTTTCCGTGTACATGATTTCAAAGATTTTGATTTATCAAACTATCTTTTTTGTGTTTAAATGAGTAACAAATAAAATTTAATAAATACACAGTTTTTTCTCTATCTTTTCAGTTAAGGTGGTGATTAAAGGCATTTATTGATTTTATTTTTCATTCCACATTTTTTAAAAAATAATAATTTATTTCGATTAAATCTTTTTTCATTTAATTAATTCAAAATTCAAAATTAATTTTTACGTTCTTTCAAGATATCTGATTTTAAAAATAATATTTTAAACGTGATATTTTGTAAAAAATAAAATATATAAAATTTTTCTATTTAATTAAAATTAATTAATGAAAACAAACTTAATTTTATTTTTCATTACACAATATTTTAATTAAAATCGAATTTTTAAATTAATTAAATTAACAATATAAATATAACTAATATTTATTATTCACGCAATTAATAAATAAAAATAAATTAAATACAAGATAAAAATATCCCGATTTTATGATCGTATCAAAACTGTAAAGAGTTTCAGTCTGCTGTTCATAAAAGATAAGCCTCCTACTTGCATCAAGATTCCTATAAGTTTTCAGTCACTCATCTCTGCTGTGTTTGAAATCCTTTTGGGATTAAAACACTTTTACCGAAATAGCCTGAGCTTTTTATTTAAAAAAAAAAACGCAATTGTTTGCTTTAGAGTTGGAAAACACTACTGTTTGCTAAGAAACTGAAACAGTGTTTTAAAAAAAAAAACACTGCTGCTTTGCTCTGATTGGTGCTACGGTTGCTTCAACTTGAAAAACCACCACCGCAAGAAGCTTTTTAGGAAACAGCAGCCAACTGAAAATAGCCTGGATATTTGCGCCGCCTGGAAATTGCGCCTTGTTTGGCGCTACTGCTGCGTTGGGACTGGAGACTACAGCATTTTGCTTTTGAAAAAAACATTGAAGCAGTGCTTAATGGAAACCGCAGCTTTTTCTTTTGTTTGGAAACCGGCGGATTTGCTTTGAAAAACAACTTGCCTGGAACCTTTTTGCTTCAAAAAAACTGCTGAACTTGTATGGAAACCGCCGGCTGTTTTGGGAAATTACTGCATCTTTATGGAATAAAAACCAGCTACTGTTTGCTTGCAAAAACTGGAATTTTCTTTGTTGGCGCCGGCGACGGCTTGCTTTCTTCTTGATGCCACAGCCTTAAGGCTGCGTTTGGCTCCTCTTCTCCTGCTTTATTTTTTTTTATTTTATCCAAAAAAAATTCTGGAAAAATTTTTTTTTGCAAAGCAATAAAAAAAATATTCATGGCTGAAATCGCTGGAACTACCACCGGTTGCTACCACCAACCACCGCCAATGTTCTTCCATACCTGTTTTTTTTTTTCTAATAAACTAGAAAACAAAATCTTAATGAACATAAAAAAAATTACATCGAAACCTATGTCCGGTAGACTCACATCTGATCTAAAAATTATTTAATTTATCACGGTCAACACTCGTGATTAAAAAATAATTAAATTATCGTCCACGCATTCAATCAAATATGAAAAAAAAAGAATGATCATAAAATCGGAATTTAAAATGTTGCAAAATAAAGTTAGCAATAGTTCTAAAACTATCCGGTCCTGATAACCGTAAACAAAAAACAAAACGGTTCTGATACTAATTTTTTAGAGACAATACTGCCAAGATCATTATTTTTGAAAATAACTTTCGGTACAAAATTAGTTTGACGGGCAAATGCCAAAATGGGTTCCAGATAAAACTTTTGACGAATAACGATCAAAATAAAACCCGTGCAACCAAAGTTAATTTAGAAGAATACCTTTTGTCGAACTAATCTTGAACTACGACTTGATTCCGAGTTGAAACTCTAGTCAGATCTTTTACTGTATTTTCTTACGCGATCCTCGAACGTAGTGTGGGCTACGATCCTTCGAGAACTCGTACCGACAGAATCCTGATATATTTAAGTCTTAAAAGACAAAAATAATATCATAATAATAATGATATAAAATTATTAAAAATTAGTTCAGCCCACCCGCATATATATAGGATTATAGTAAGGACTTGGAGAGTAATTATGAGTTAGACTTCTAGTGGAACACAGACACCTACTAAAGGTTTCTACAATTATTGAAAGACATGCAGCGATTTCTGCAATTTTCATAAAATATTGAATTACAGTTCACGCCACTAAAGAATTTTAATTGCACTCTGACCCATAATCTCAAGACCTTCTTGCATTGAGTTTCTGTTATTAAATGCTTACCATTTCTCCCCAAGTTAAGATTCCGGATACCCGTCAATTAAATTTAATTACTGATAATTTAATTTAATCGGCATCTTGATATTTCTTAAGCAATTCCGCTTAACTTATTTGACTGCTGGATAATTAAATTCACCTGCAGGGTTTAACCAGGTCAAAACATACAAGCATCCTTAAGGGGGTATCGTAATCTTGATTTTTCGAAACGCAAATTTTGTTAATAATTAATATTTTCCATATAAATAATACCGCTATCTAACTCATCGAGAATATAGACCCATAAAGATTGCACCTTCAAATGAATCAGAACAACAAATATTAAATATGTGCAAATTAATAATTATTTCTGGATTAAGAGGATAAACACTATTCATAATAATCTTGGCGTGCGAATTAATTAATATAGTCAGTATAAAATTAATTATCCCAAATGTCAAGTTCAATACACACAAAGTGTACTAGTATAGAGAGTCAGAATAATAGACGACGCTATTATCTATTTCCTGTAACCAAGACATACCTACTAAAACTCTGTGCTACAGTCGTATTGATGGTATGTCTATTTTCATCTAAACCGTGAACATAAAACTTATATTCTGTAAGAATCTAAAATCTAATCTTCTATAAGCAAGCCGTACTCTAAAAACCAGATTAAATACTATACAGAATATTAAGCATCTATGCATATCGATAAAATGATAAACATAAATTGCTCATAAATATTCTCATAAAATAAAAAATTAATTTAAATTAAATTAAATACTAAAAATATGATTTTTAGTATACTAATCCTAACAAAAGGTCCACCAATCTCCTACACCCCCTGCCGATTTTGAAATGGAAGTGGAAAAATATTACAATGAATTTCATAGTAGGACTACCCCGAACCCCTAAGGGCAATAATTTAATATGGGTTATTGTCGACCGATTCACAAAGACAGCACACTTCTTACCAGTGAAGAATACGCATACGATTAACTAGTTGGTCAAGCTTTATAACCGAGAGATTATACGCCTGCACGGAGTCCCAACATCAATTGTTTTCGATCGTGATCCAAGATTTATTTCTCATTTTTGGAAGAACTTTTAGCAAGCTATGGGGACTAACCTATTCCTCAATACGGCCTTTCACCCGCAAACATATGGATAATCGGAGCGAACTATCCAGACAATGGAAGATATGCTTAGAGCTTGTGCCCTGGACTTTCAAGGGAGCTGGGAAGAGCATTTGTCGCTAATTGAATTTACCTACAACAACGACTTCCAGGATAGTATCGGGATGACCCCATTCAAAGCTCTATATGGTCGGACATGTAGAACACTAGTTTGTTGGGAGGAAGCTAAAGAAAGCCATCACATGCGACCAAAACTTGTTCAAGAATCAACTGAGAAAATTTGTCAGGTTTGAGAACATCTTAGAATTGCCCAAGATCTACAGAAAAGCTACGCCGATGCGAAATGACCGGAACTACAATTTTAGGAAGGCGACAAGGTATTCTTGAAAGTATCTCCCATGAAGGGTATCATTCGTTTCGGCCGAAAAGGAATGTTAAGTCCCCTGTTATGTCAGACCCTTCGAGATCTTAGAAAAAGTGGGACCCATAGCTTATCATTTGGCTTTAACACTTGAGTTTGCCTACATTCATAACATTTTCTACGTATCGACGCTAAGAAAATATGTCACCGATGTTGGGATGTGAAAAAAGTTTTAGAACCGGCACCGTGACCGTAAAAAACGGCGCGTGCGTTTTTCATGAAAAACAAGAACGGTATTAATCTAAATACTGTTATACCTTT
>JAULJZ010195613.1:0-20332 GCA_032270985.1 Heliamphora pulchella | reverse complement strand
GAGCATTTTTTGTTGTTTCCAGCCCCATAATTACGGGCACGTTTTGTAATTGTAAGTGAGCCTCAATTTTTGTTCAGCAATTTAAAGTTACATTGGAATACAATTGTGGAATTTCATTTCATATGCTACTTTGTAGCCTCTTTTGTTGCATACGTGTACATTTGCTCAAGATGATTTCTTGTCTCCATTTAGATGGGAGGCAGAAAAATATATTGCAACCACTGAGAAGGGTGGTGCTATGTGTGAGGTCAGATTTGGTTTTTTTTTTTTTTTGGGAGGGGGGCGACTGGAAATGTATGGAAAAAGAACTATAGTTGAGTTATTTAGAAAAACCGTCATCACCCGACCAAACTTCATTAGTTTGGTTTCACGCAACCGATTCCAGCCAAGCGTACAATTGTAGCATAACGTTCATCCTAGGAAGCCGAATTACCTTAACCAAATTGCTAAACCTTCCAAACTCATACAAGCCTTAATTCAAAACGGGACTACCTTAATTTAAAACCGATCTCAACCACAACAGGCCATTGTCCAACCTCACACAACCTTGTTAATCTTTTACTGGATTTTGATGTGATGGATGATGTCACCATCCACTACTAGCTTACATATTAATATGCAAAATCCATTCTTGTTGTGGCACACCAATAACGACTACCAGAATTAGGCTCCTCATGTGACTTCTTTCTCAGTATGAGACCTGCTGGACCCACCATATTACTACCACTATGGAAGTGGAACATGACATATTGTGTAACGGCCTATACAGTTCACCTCTGAAAGAGTGTCTCATACTTTTGTACTACACAAGGGTCATTCTTGTGTCCACAGTGATCTCTTTGTGCATAGACGTCTACTAAATAGAGTATTTAATGTGTCACCCGAACAAGATAATGTCGATCCTTAATTTGAAAGTGCATAACATCATTTCACTCATCAAGCAATGTCGTGCTTAACTCATTTCAACAAAAAACAACTTTAAATCAACCAATCTCCTTAAAGTAAGACATTTTGGGTTGTGTTACGCTCTTTTATGTCACTAAAGACATCTATGAAAGAACCGTCACTAAAATTCTACCAATATCTTCCTTAATAAAAGTAATAAAGTAATTTACTAGAAAATCCTCCTATTTTGTCGTGCTATCTAGTTCTTACAATTTTTACAATTAACAATACACGTGTTGTGGCTAAGAATCTGGTAAAGCTAATATAAGACATAAAATTAAAAGAGATTAAATTGTTAACGTTCTCATTTTTCTAACACATCACATAACTAAAAAATTGTTTGCATGCCAATTATCAATTTATAAGCTGACAAAAAAATAATTAATCAATATACAATCCATTTAGTATAATCTAAAAATAAAAATATGTTTCTTAGTTTAAAGTCAACCACCCAAATCATATAAGAATAAGTAATTATAAACATATAAATTAAGAAGAATACATAAAAAAAACAATAAGAAATTACATGTTTTTGTTCTCATTCGTTAATATAGAGAGTGATTAGTGCGGCGTGTTTGAGGTAACTAGTGATTGTGGAGAATATGAGGCTTTTAGGAATCATAATGAGTAATAACAAAAATTTTAATGACTTATTTGACTTTAGATTGGTTTAACTAAGTTATAATTAACAGCATATAGCATTATGGCCTATTGTTCAAAAAAATTCTTGCATGGTCTAATTTAAAAAACTAGGTGGCGAACTTGTATAATTGAGAGAAAATTAAAACATAATACAATATAATAAGAGTATTTTTTTAAAATCGTAGGAATAGCAATTGTTACCACATGTCACCTCTCGATTCATTCTTAAGTATCACCACTGGAGAGGAGAAAATATATTTTAGAGGAGGGTGTTTGTTTTTTGATAACTCAGGGTGTTCGAATCAGCTTATGTGTACCACGACTAACTCTTGAGAGACTAATTTTACCACCTACTTGCGGGGATTACAATTAAAGTCGAGACAACGCCTAGTTGGACTGGCACCCAAAGAATTGATAACACCTAAGAGATTTCGAACTTGAGACTTAAGAAGGAGCAAATTTTTAAGTTCCAAGTCTTGACCACCAGGCCAAGTAGAGAGAGAGAGAGAGAGAGAGAGAGAGAGAGAGAATATAAGAGGGATGTTACTTACTCAAAAAGGGAAAAAAAAAGATGAGAGGGTTGATGGAAAGGCATCAAACAGATAGAGAGGGGTGAGAGACCAGGCTGATAGGGAGTAGTTTCTACTTCTACTCTATATATTAAGTTGGAATTTAAATACGAATTTTCGAGCGTAAATGAAAATAAATCATGTATACATCAAAGAAAAAAATTATACAATAATTTATGTAGTTCGGCACGACTTGTCTACGTATATTTGTAAAAGGGATAATTTACTATAATCGTAGAATGGATATTTATGAGACCAAAAAATACTCTAATACTCGACACTCACAACTTTAATTTTAAAACAAATTATGTTTTTCCGCTCGAGAGTTATTCCGGTGTTGTGGCGTGGGAATTTAGTGTTTTGGTTCAAAAATAAGAAAATTCAAGAAAAGGTTTAGAAAATACTTTGACACATTAAAAGTCAAATTTTGAAAATCATTTTTGTAAAAAATAGAGTCGCCATTTGATTTTTGACAAAAATTAAGAAAAACAAAATGAGCCATAGATTTTTAAAACGATAACCAGAGAAAACAAGGGTCCGGGGGCTAAGGTACGAATTGGAAAATATGTTAGGCACCCCGTTCGCTCAACCGTGAGGTTGACCTCTACTAATCATCATTGACTTTTAATTAGATTTATCAAATGTATGCAAATACAGAAGATGGAGGTAAAGAGAGAATATCCAAAATCAAGTAAGAAAAATACATATTACATGTATATAGAATGCAAAATGAAACAAGTAGCAAAAAAAAATTCTAATTTCTACGACATGCAATTTCTAACTAAAAGATACATGAAGCAAACTCGCATGCAATATTATCAAATAACCTAAACTAATATAAGTATAACGTGGTATTAAATCAAAAGAAATATAATCTCAAAATTCTCTAAATTTTAATCATACCAAAAATTCATTATGAACATGAATTGTGTATTGCCAAATATCGTGAATTATACTAAACATGATTTCAAATCTAGCAAACAAATCATGCTTCAAAAATTTTCAAACTTTAATCAAATGTTTATTATATGTTAATTGTCAATAAAATCTAAAAACAACAAAAGATACTATTTAAAATAAAAATTAAGCTATTAAAACAATAAACATCACATAAAGAACATAGTAATTATTTTTCAAATATAAAACACAGATGCAATATTGGCAATTACAACCGTATGAATGTATGTGCACCAAAAACGACAACTATGACATTGCAAATCACTATTGCCGAATATGTTGGCACTATTTTGATGAATTTAAGGTGCTAAGTGTGAACATGCAATATGGATAAAGTAAAAATTAAAACTTATTTTTATAACAAACATGAATTTAGCTAAACTTAACTAAACTAAGCATACTTATCATAAATAACTACATACTCATATTCTAATAAAATAAAACGTGACAATTGAATCAACTACATAAATGACATGAATCAAGCATACGGAATAAGAGATTGAAACTAATCCAGTCACTCCAAGAGAGAGAAAATAAAGAAAGAAAGACTGGGGATCTAAACAAAATATCTGAGTCGTCACTGTCCAGGTGAATCCTCAAGTCAAGGAGTAGTGATCAATGATCCAATCCTCGAAAAATGCTCAAACTCCAGCGAGTAGGCGAGTCAAGAATCTAGTCTAGTGTTGGTAGTCGTCCTTTCACTACTTCAGCAGAATATTGGTATTAGAATTCTCTCATTTTCGACTCATCAAAGGTCCGATATCAGAATTATTTTTTTAAATCGTACTAGAGATATGGTATTTATAGAGTTCATCAACTAATGAGGTGTTGGCACGTTTTTGGACACATCAGGGTTTTTGAAATTGGCGATCGCCATGATAAGAGTAGGCGGTGTTGGAGGAAAATTGCCAAGATCATTGATTTGAATACGATTTTTCGATTTAAAAAATAACTGGACGGGCAATTGCCGAAACAGGATTCAGATAAAACTTTTTGATACCGAACGATCAAAATAAAACCTGTGCCACCATAGTTAATTTTAGATGAATACTTTTCGGCCGTTTCTTCAACTATGAACTTTTGATTCTCCGAGTTGAAACTCCGAATAGACCTTCTACTGTATTCTCGATGTGATTCCCAAATGTAGTGTGGATTACGATCCTTCAAGAACTAGTACTGGCAGAACCTGGTCAACTTTGCCTTGAAAGATAACTTATGAATTTGATTCATCCTATCCATATATTTATAGGCTACACAGGGACCTGTGGAGTAATTATGATATAGATTTCTAGTGTGATCCAGATACCATTCCAGCGATTTTTTCAAATATGCAAATCTCTCAGCGATTTTTGTAATAATGAAAATCTTGCAGCGATTTTTATAATTTTCATAAAACACAGCTTATACCACTAAAGAACTATAATTGTACTTTTAGCCATAATCTCAAGACTAATTGTATTGAGCTCCTGCTAGTAAATGCTTAACTCATCTCCCTACGTTAGGATTTCTAATACTCGTCAATTAAATTTAATTACTGACAATTTAATTTAATCGACATCTTTGAAATTTTTTAAGTCCGTTCGCTTAACTTATTTGACTGCCGAATAATTAAATCCACTTGCAGTATTTGGCTCAGTCAAAATTTATAAACTTCTTTAAAGGAGTATCGTCAATTTTGAACAATCGGGACGTGGATTCCGTCAATAATTAATATTTATCTTATAATTAATACCGCTATCCAACTCACTGGGACTCTATTGACCCATAAAAGATCGCACCATCAAATGAATCAAAATAACGAATATTAAATATACACAAATAATAATTATATCGGGATTAAGAGTATAAGCACTCATAATAACTTTGTGGTATAAATTAATTTATATAGTCAATATAAAATTAATTATCCTAATGTGGTCCTATTCAATACACACAATGTACTAGCACAGAGGGTCGGAACAATAGACGATACTATTATCTATCTATTTTTTGTAACCAAGACAGACCTACTAAAATTCTGTGCTACAGTCGTGCCGATGGTTTGTCCAATTCCATCTAAACTGTGAATAAAACTTATATTATGTAAGAACTTATAATCTGATCTTCTGTGGGTAAGCTGTACTTTACACAACGGATTAAATACTGTATAGAATAAAGGACAATTATGCATAACATTAAAGAAATTATATTGCACTAATTGCTCATTAAGATTCTTATAAAATGAAAAAATAATTTCATTAAAATAAAATTAAATACTAAAATCAAATAAAATTCTTGGTTTTTAGTATATAACCTTGACAATCTCCTACATATACTCAAAAGCATGCTGCCATATATCTGACTCCCATACTCTCTACATGATTATCAAAAGTCTTAGCCGGTTGGCTCTTTGTAAAAGGATCTACAATGTTGTTCCATGATACAATCTTAGTCACAGCAACATCACCTCTCTGTACAATTTCTTGTATCAGGTGATACTTACGCTCAATATGCTTTTCTTCCTTGTGGACTCTTGGCTCCTTCGAGTTTGCAACCGCTCCGCTATTATCATAATAAAGTGTAATAGCTGACTGAACTGAAGGCACCACATCTAGATCCATCAGAAAGTTCCTGAGCTAAACGGCCTCCTTGATTACTTCAGAAGCTGGCAAGTACTCGGCCTTCATGTTGGAATCAGCAATGCAAGACTGTTTGATACTCTTCCAACTTATAGCGCCACTTCCTAAGGTAAAGACATATCTTGAGGTAGACTTACGGGAATCTTTGTCTGATTGGAAGTCCGAGTCTGTGTACCCCAAAGGTATTAGGCTATCTGCCTAGTAAACCTACATATAATCCTTAGTCTTTTTCAGGTACTAAATTATATTCTTTACCGCAATCCAATGCTCTTGCCTTGGGTTAGACTGATATCTACTAACCATGTCAACGACAAAGCAAATGTCGGGTCTTGTACAAAGTATAGCATACATTAGGCTTCCTACTGCCGAAGTATAAGGAACTGCCTTCATCTTCTCTATCTCATTAGGTGTCTTAGGATACTGATCATTGGATAGAGTGATTCCATGCCTGAAAGAGAGAAACCCTTTCTTGGAAACCTGTATGCTCAAATGAGCAAGGATGTCATCGATATACTTTGCTTGTGATAAACCCAACATCCTATGTTTTCAATCTCACAAAAACTTGATCCCAAGGATGTGTCTGGCTTCTCTCAAGTCTTTCATATCGAACTGCCTAAATAACTATATTTTACTCAAGATAACACCCCCACATCGTTTTCGATGAGCAATGTATCATATATATAAAGTACTAGAAAGACCACCACTCTTCTATTGCGCTTTTTGTACACACAAGACTCATTTAGAATTTGATCAAAATCATAAGACTCTATAGCTTGATCAAATCGATTATTCCAAGACCTCGATACCTGCTTAAGTCCATAAGTGGATCTCTTAAACTTGCACAATATGTGCTCCTGGTCCTTTACTATGAAACTGTCTGGTTATACCATATAGATACACTTGTCAAGACTTCCATTGAAAAAAGTAGACTTGACATCCATTTGTCAAATTTTGTAATCGAAATGAGCCGCAATGGATAAGAGAATCCGGATTGATTTAAGTATGGCTACCGGTGAAAAAGTTTCCTCATATTGATTCCTTCTTTCTAAGTGAACCTTTTTGCAATAAGCCTAACTTTGAAGGTTTTAACTTTTTCGTCTGCTCCTCTCTTTCTCTTGTAGTATATTCGATGTGTTTTATCTCTTTATGTGGCTCTACAAGTTTTCAGACCTAATTAGAATATATAGATTCCATCTATAAATTCATAGATTTTTGCCAAAGATCTGCATCTTTGTCATAGAGTGCTTCATTGTAGTTATAGGATTTAGTATCCAATTTTGTCGAGATCTTGTCAAAAGACTCTCCCAAGAACATATACTAATCCGGTTGATGAACAACCCTCCCACTACGATGAGGCACTACCTGCGTTTGTGTACCAGTAGTAACGGGCTATACATAATTTGAACCATATGCACCATTGCCCACATGCTCATTAGGCATGTTAATGGTAGCACCATAATCAGGATCTGCATCTGTCCCGATAATCGTCCCATTACGACGAAGCAATGGGATATCAATAACTTGTGGTTTCTCTTCCATTCACTAGTATTTTTTCTCAATTCTTCTAGAATAATTTTATTTTTGGGCTTACGGTCCATAATATAATATTCTTCCAAGAATTAGGATTGATGCTAACAATGACCTTTTGGTTCTCAGGATTATAAAATAAATCAATCTTCGTTCTCTTGGGATACCTAACGAAGAAATAGACTTCTGTCCTCGATTTCAACTTACTTGCGTTCCCTTTCAGCACATGTGCTGATACTTTCAAATCCGAATATGTTTCAGATTAGGCTTGCGCCCGGTCCACAATTCTGTGGGAGTAGAAGGTATTGATTTAAAAGGTACCAAACTCAGAATATAAGCCGCTGTCTCTAATGCGAGTCCTCAAAATAAATCGAGTAATTTCGAATAACTTATCATTGACCTTACCAAAGAAATACTCCCCACCACGGTCGAATCGTAATGATTTGATACTTTTATTCAGACACTTTTTTGCCTTCGCCTTGAATTCTTTTAATTTCTCAAAGTATTCAGACTTAACAGTGCATTAGGTAAATGTATCCATACCTTGAGTAGTCATTAATGAAACTGATAAAGTAGTCAAAGTCACCTCTAGTCTGGATAGTCATAGGACCACACACATCAGAGTGAATCAGTTCCAACGGTTCTTTAGCTCTATAGTCTTTGGCCGAAAATGACCTTTTGGTCATCTTACCTTCTAAGCATGACTCACAGACTGAAAGTGCCTCCACTTCTAATGAACTCAAAGGTCCATCTTCTACCAGTCTATTTATCCATTTTAGATTAATATGACCTAAGCGTAAGTGCCAAACAAACGTTTGGTTCATTAAAGAAGGAACTTTTCTCTTATATGGTAATTAGACGTGCTATTCAATTCAGTTAGTTGTAGTATAGGAGAGATAAGATATATAACATACAGATCATTCACCAATGTACCAGAATAAATAAAATATTCATTTTTCTTAATAATCATAGAGTCATTAAAATGAACAGAATATTTGTTCTTTATTAAATTAGAAATCGAAATTAAATCTCTTCTAATAGAAGGTACATAAAGACAATATTTTAAAAGTAAAATTCTATCTGTACTAAAGTTGAGAGTAACATCTCCTACTTCAACTGTTGTCACATTGGTATTATTGCCCATATGTAGATAAATTTCTCCATCATTGAGCTATTTGGTTTCTTAGAATCCTTACAAAGAACTGCAGACATGATTAGTGGCTTCCGTATCTACAGACCAGGTACCGGTAGATAACACCACTAAACATGTTTCAATCACTAGTGAACAGAAATTACCTTGCTTGTTCTGCTTACTGAGAAAAACTGGGCACTTCTTTTTCCAATGCCCAAACTGGTTACAGCGATAGCAGTTGTCTCTCGGTTTCTTCATACCAGCTTTTGGCCCCTTAGCTACTTTTGGACTCATGCCTCCCTTTTTGAACCTTTTTCTTTTTCTTGCCTTTCGTCTTAGAAGAAGAATCTTTTTCAGCTACATGCACAGTACGTAGCTTCCTAAGAACACCCTCGGCTGCTTGAAGTTCTTTAAAAAATTCTTCCAATAAAAAGCTGAGCATATTCATAGAATAATTTAGGTAGAACTACTGAAACTTATCAGGCAGTGACTGGAGTATGATATCGACTTGGGTTTTTCCGTCAATCTCAGCACCTAGGATCTCCAGTTCATTCAGATGATTGATCATCTTCAGAACATGATCCCTAACTCGGGTGCCTTCAACCATGATTGTATTCATCAGAGATTTTATGGCTACCTGCCTAGTAGCACCATTTTGATTCTCAAATATTTCTTTGAGATTCATAATCATGTCATAGGCACTGGGCATAAACTGATGCTGATGCTGCATTCCATTTGATATAGAAACCAAGATGTAATAACGAGCCATCTAATCAGCTTTTTGCCACTTATGGTAAGCCCAGGTTTCCTGTTCGATTGCTCCTTCATCCGGTACTGGTGAACAAATCTCAGATAATACAAACTTATAATCCTTGACAGTTAAGACAATATCCAAATTCTTTTTCTAGTCTACATAGTTTGGTCTCGTTAGTTTGTTTTCTTTGAAATTATCACGAGTGAATTGAAAGCCATTTTAATCTTGAGAATCACATAATTGAAATAACTGTTAATTATGACGAGTAAAACTTTAAATTTATTTTAAAATTGGTTCCTTCTATCATTTAAAAAAACTCACCAGCAGCCTGGTACCCTTTGAATAGCATTCCTATTTGGGAGGACGTCTACTATCCATCGTTTGTCTAGACAGGCCAATTTCTATTAATTTTACTATCTAGGCAATAGACCATGCCAAGTAAAATTAAATAGTTGGCATAGTTTCGGTTCAGTAAATAATAGTAGTGAATCAGATGAAGAGATTACTATTATTTACAGCTAAGTGTTAATCACCACGTAATCCCAAATCAATCGCTTTGTAATGAAGCTTTCAGATGGAGAAGTGATCCACACTAACAATTGTTTAGAATTATCCCTGAAGGAGGTTCGTACCGGAGATACCGCAATTAATTCTGTCCGATGGGGAGGAAGGCCTTACTGTCAACACACTGAATTAATTACATCACCTATGAATTGGTGATGGAGACCGCGAGATTTATCTGTGAATAAATTCTCTCTCCCACTTAGTTTTTTAAAATTTTTTTGAGAGTCATAAAAATTCATTTAATTAAAATAAATTTATTAATTTCGAAAATCACATGATCCAAAAGATTTCAAATATCTTTCTGTGTTTTAATGCATAACAAATAAAATTACCGATGAATGCCCAATTTTTTCTTTACTTTGCAGTTAAGGTATTGAAAAAATGCATTCAAATATTTTATTTTTATGTTACATATTTTTTGAAAAATAACAATTTATTAAAATTAAATCTTTTCCATTTAATTAATCCAAACATTCGAAATTAATTACTACGTTTTTTCAAGATATTCGATTTATCAAAAGATCATCTTAAACGTGTTATTTTGTAAAAAAATAAAATATCTAAATTTTTTTATTTAATTAAAAACAAATTTTAATAAAAAATTTTAATTTTATTTTTTTTACAAAATATTAACTAAAACTGAATTTTTTCGAATTAATTAAATTAAACAAAAAATATAAAATTAATATTTATCATTCACGCAGTTTATATAAATAAATAAATAAGATAAATATAGCCCAATTTTATGATCGAAGTGAAACTCTATCGAGTTTCAAGTTCCCGTATCCAGATAAGCTTCTAGTCTTTTAATTGCTGTAGAAAGCTGCTTATTCTTATCAGAATCCAACAAGAATTCATCTATTCACAGTGTTATAGATATACAACATATATGGATTATTACATATTATAATATAGCCCCGGGAGTCCTCGAACCAAGCCACCACCGACGGCAACACCAGGCGCAACTAGCGTCACACCACTGCTGCCGCTTCTGATGGTTTTTGTTGCCACTCCCAAACTCTGTTTTGTTCCAATTTTTTCTAAAAAATAACTTACAAAATATACTATTTTTTTGTCAAAAAATCAGAACGAAAAATGCATCAAAAACAACTTTCGATGAGGGCCAAACATCCCCCATCGCCGTCGCCCCTTCTTGCCGTTGCCGCTGTCCGTTTGAGCCTCATTGTGTGGTTGTTTCAGCTTCGTTTCCTCCTATTTTTAGCACTGATATCTAGCAATATAACATACCAAAGAATCCCCCAAAAACAGTCCCGAAAGTCTCAAAAAATGGCCCAAAAAATAGCCCGTTGCCACCGCAGCTTGCCGCTGCCTTTTGCCTCGTTTTCTATGGCTGTTTTTCTCCAATTTTTGGACTGTTTTGAGGTATATTTTTCAGCTTTTTTATGCGTAAAAACTTACCCAAAAAAAGTTTCAAAAACATCTCAAAAAATCATCGAAAACGGCCCGAAATGCCGCCGCTAAAGGCTGTCGTTGGCGGGCTATTTTTTCATTATTTTTTCCCCGTATTTTTAGGAACTATTTTATTACTATTTTTTAAGCCTAAAATTATAGAAATATTACCGAGAAACCTGTCACAAAAATTATAGAAAAACCACTGCAATATGTGGTTCGAACCACCAAAAACCACCGATGGTGCCGCTGGTTATACCGATGCCTAATCTTTTTGTTATTTGATATTCAAACCTTTTTTTAAATATTCTAAATAATATTTAAAAATAAATAAAAAATTTTACATCGAAAACCTATGTTTCGTAGGCTCACAATTGATCTAAAAAGCCTAAACTATCACAATCAACTCTCGTGATTAAAAGTTAAATTATAATCATCATCCATACATTCAATCAAATATGAAAATAATGACAATTATAAAATTGGGATTAGAATGCCTGCAAAACAAAGTTGGCACAGTTCTAAATCTACCCGGCCCCTTGATTAACCGTAAACAAAAACAAAACGACTATGATACCAATTGTTGGAGGCAAATTGGCAAGATCATTGATTTGAATATGATTTTTCGATTTAAAAAATAACTGGACGAGTAATTGCCGAAACAGGCTCCAGATAAATTTTTTTGATGTCGAACGATAAAAATAAAACCCGTGCCGCCATAATTAATTTTAGATGAATACTTTTTAGTCATTTCTTCAACTATGAACTTTTAACTCTCCGAGTTGAAGTTCCGAACAGATCTTCTACTGTATTGCCGGTGTGATTCTCGAACGTAGTATAGGTTACGATCCTTCGAGAACTAGTACCGGCAGAACCTGGTCAATCTTAGTTTTGAAAGACAACTTATAAATTTGGTTCAGCCTACCCACATATTTATAAGTTACAGTAGGGACCTGTGGAGTAATTATGACATAGACTTCTAGTGTGACTCAGATACCCTTCCAGCGATATCTATAATCATGAAAATCTTGTAGCTGTTTCTATAATTTTTATAAAACACTAAATTATAGTTCAACCACTAAAAAACTGTAACTGCACTTCTACCCATAATCTCAAGACCCATTGCACCGAGCTCCTGTTATTAAATGCTTAACTCATCTCTCCACGTTAAGATTCTCAATACTCGTAAATTAAATTTAATTACTGACAATTTAATTTAATCGGTATCTTTAAAATTTTTTAGTTTTTTTGTTTAACTTATTTAACTACAGGACAATTAAATTCACCTGTAGGGTTTGGTCCAATTAAAACTGATAAGCTTCTTTAAGGGGTATCATCAATCCCGAACAATCGAGACGTGAATTCCGTCAATAATTAATATTCACTATATAATTAATATCGCTATCTAATTCATCGGGCCTATTGACTCATAAAAGATTGCACTTTCTAATGAATCAAAATAACGAATATTAAATATACGCAAATAATAATTATTTTAGAATTAAGAGCATAAGCACTCATAATAACTTTGGGGTGTGAATTAATTTATATAGTCAGTATAAAATTAATTATTCTAATGTGGTTCTGTTCAATACACACATTGTGTACTAATACTGAGAGTTAGAATAATAGACGACGCTATTATCTATTTCTCGTAACCAAGACAGACCTACTAAAACTCTGTGCTACAGTCGTATTGATAGTTTATCCAATTCTATCTAAACTGTAAACAAAATTTATATTCTACATGAATCTATAATTTGATCTTTTGTGTGCAAGCGCTACTCTACACACTAGATTAAATACTATGCAAAATAAAAGACAATCATGCATAATATTAAAGAAATTATGTTGCACTAATTGCTCATTAAGATTATCATAAAATAGAAAAATAAATTTATTCAAATAAAATTAAATACTAAAACCAAATAAAATTTATAACTTTTAGTATATAACCTTGACATGCGGTTGCTACAAAGCTCAAGTTTTCGAGGGTTTCTTCTGGAGGTTACCACAACTAAGTTGGCGACCCCAAGGTTCGAATATGGCGGTCGCTACCTTTGCTAGGGTTTCCAAGAGGTTCATATGGCGGTTGCTACAATGAAGTTGGCGACCCCAAGGTTCAAAGGTGGTGGCTCAAGAATTGGACACAGTGGGTTCACTGGTTTGAAGAATTTGATCATCTAATTTGAATACTGAGCTTGGATCATTTTTTGAGGATCGTTTAGAAACACCATTGCCCCTGATTTCAGCATCGGATTCACCCGGATCAACCTAAGAATAAGCGGGATCAAATTAGGGTGTCTACAGTTGACTCTCTTTGATATAACTTGCATAGCAATGGGTGATGCGAGTTATATCAAAGATCTAGAGATAATATCTATTTGATCGATCCGCCAATCTTAGGCTACAAACACACAAGCATGCAAATGATGTTGGTTGTACTTGAATTTTTATCGAACTGCCTACGTAACCCATTGCTAGGGATCAGATCAGAACATAGTTCTTATGGCAAATGCATAAATACAAGATGCAAAACATGATACAGATATTAACATGATGTAAACACTGGTATGATCAAACAATAGCCTAAAGATTGAGTCAAAATCTAAAGAGGTCACAATCAATCAAATAAGTCAAAAATCGAGTCAAGATCTAAGAACTCTGCTGCGGATAAAATAATTAAAAAGATCGAGTCAAGACCTAAAAATTCAAAATGATAACGGGATAAAGATGATTAAAAATCGAGTAAATACTTAAAACTATTTTTATTGGAGAAAACACCTCATATTAATAGGTCGATTCAAGATCTAAAATTTCGGGACAAAAATGGGATAAAAAATAATTAAAAAGTCGAGTCAAGACTTTGAAATTAAATTTATCGGCAGAAAATCACAAATTAATAGGTTGAGTCAAGACTTAAAAATCCGGAACAAAAACTGGATAAAATTTTTTTTTAAAAAAAGTCGAGTCAAGAATTTAAAATTAAATTTATCGAGAGAAAATTAAAAATTAATAAATCGAGTCATGATCTAAAAATTCTGAATGAAAACGGGATAAAAATAATTAAAAAGTCGAGTTGAGATTTTAAAATTAAATTTATTGGGAGAAAATACAACATAAATCACAATAAAAATAATTAAAAATCAAGACAAAGTTTATAATTATTTTTAAAACTAAACAACACAGAAAAAAAAAAAACAAGACAAGGTTTAAAATAACACACAAAATAAAAAAAAAACAAGACCAGGTTTAAAAACTATTTTCAAAACTAAACACCCAAACAAGCCGCAAACAACCTCCAAAACCCCAAAACATAATCATTACTCTGAAAACACGTGCTCGCTAACTTTAGGGTTGGCGGTCGCTAGGTCCAATGACCGAGAAAGGTGACATGATCGTTTGCCAGGTGGCGGTCGCGTGAAACGTTTCAAACTGAGTAGGCGGTTGCCACATGGCGCTTCAAAAACATGGCGGTCGCTTACTTTGAATGTGGCGACCGCCACAACTGAGAACCATTAAGCCACCCAGGCGCGCGGGCCAAACCTTCTCTTGTGTCCCTTACTCTCTCTCTACCTTCGAACTCTCTCAGCCTCCTTCACACTCTCTCGGCTTTCAAGGCTTTCTTTAGCATTTTGGGTCATTCCATCGACATGGCTGGACCTGGTCGAGGCGGTGACTTCTTCGGGATACTACGGGGTCCCTCCACTGGTGAGAGTTCTTTTATGGGCTCCCTTGACAGCACGGGTTCCTATGTTCCTGCTAGTGGAGTGTCCTCCTCTCATCCCTCCACTGCACTGGGGGCGATGAATGCTTTAGCTCTTGAGGCAGAGCGAGCTCTCCGTCAGGCTGTTGAGGAGGAGGCACGAGTAGTTGTCGCAGCACAAGCAGTAGTAGAGCAGGCAACTACGGATTAGGCGGCTGCTGACGTGGCTGAGGCGGCGAGTTTCTTGGATCCACACGCTGGCGAGGGTATTCCTACACCCTTTGACCCACTCACTTATGCTTTTGCATCCCACCGTCTGGGTTCGAGTGGGATGAGGCTGTATGAGCCTCCAACTGCTGTAGTTGCTGACAACCTGCTTCTTTGTGAGCCCGAGCAGCATCTTCATTCTAGCGCCCTTTGGTAGGTTCTCCTGTCTCTTTCTTCAGTATCAAAGCATGCTTTACCTTTATCGTCTTGAATATAGATGCATGTTTAGGATCCCTTGTGACTTGTGATGTGTACATATTTGATTTGAAAACATGCGATATTGTGATCTGTTAACCAACTAGACATTAAAACATGTAACCATAATATTAAACGGACAAATCTGGACATCCGACTAAAAACTAGATAGGCACCTGTGCAACTTGGAGATTCTGGACAAAACGTATGAACACCAGGATTAGGCTTTTGATCTAAACAGGGGGTGGTTTTTATTTTATTTTATTTTTTCAGAAAATCACAAAATCTAGGGGGGTGGTTTTTCATTTTTATATTTTTTTAGAAAATCAAAAAAACTAAGGGGTGGTTTTCATTTTTTTAGAAAATCATAAAATCACAAATTCTAGGGGGTGGTTTTTCATTTTTATATTTTTTTAGAAAATCGTAAAAACTAAGGAGTGGTTTTCAATTTTTTTTTTCAGAACATTAGAAAATCTAAGGGGGTGGTTTTCATTTTTATTTTTTTCAAAAAATCATAAAATCTAATAGGGTAGGAAAAAGATTCGCCTCGTGCACCAGGGTATAGGGTGCCGTCTTTTGGGGCTTGAAGGAACCGAAGGGTCGTCACACACACACACGAATCTAGGGTTGAGTTTACCTGGCTCACCAGGACTTAGGGTGCCTAGTCTTATAGGGCTTGAAGGAACCGAAGGGTCGTTACACACACACGAACCTAGGGTTGAAAGATTTACCTGGCTCACCAGGGCTTAGGGTGCCTAGTCTTCTAGGGCTTGAAAGAACCGAGAGGTTGTCACACACATCCGAACCTAGGGTTAAAAGATTTGCCTGACTTACCAGAGTTTAGAGTGCCTAGTCCTCTAAGGCTTGAAAGAACCGAAGGGTCGTCACCCAACCGAAGGGTCGTGACACTCACACGACCCTAGGGTTAAAAGATTTGCCTGGCGTATTAGGACTTAGGGTGCCTAGACTTCTAGGTTTGAAAAGAACCAAAGGGTCATCAAACACACACGAACCTAGGCTTGAAAGGAACTGAAGGGTCGTCACACACACACACGAACCTAGGGTTAAAAGATTTGTCTGGCTCACCAGGGCTTAGGATGCCTAGTCTTCTAGGGTTTTAAGGAATCGAAGGGTCATCACACACACACCAATCTAGGGTTGAAAGATTTGCCCGGCTCACCAGGGCATAGGGTGCCTAGTCTTCTAGGGCTTGAAAAAATCAAATGGTTGTCACACACACACGAACCTAGGGTTTTCTTATTGCTTTCCTTTTCCTTTCATATTTTATGCATTCCACTTGATTTGATTGCTCTTATTATATATTCTGATCATCTTCTTCTTTTTAGGTTGGTCAGTATGTTCGAAGGTTCGGCAGTTCTGCTTCCAGCAACGTGCTGGAGTGGTATGAAGCCTTTCCCGCTCCTAGCTAGGATTTTGTTGACCTCTGGATTTTCTCAGTTCATACCATTGCTGGGTCGGACCAGCAATGATCGGGTTTTAGCTGAATGCATTAGCGAAGAGGTGGTAGGATACCACCAACACCTTCTACTTCATCACGTTCGAGGCCACATTGACTCCACAGGACTTTGCCATGCTGACGGGCATCCGAGTTGAAGGAATTCCCATCCTCTTCGATCCTGATATCACTCGCTCTGCTGATGCTCTAACATATCTCTTGGGCACTGTACCAGTCCAGATGGACAGAGACCGAGTCAGGTACACTTGGTTCTTTGAGCACTTCCATCACTTTCATTGCACCGAGCCCCGCCATTATGAGTGGGTTGCCCGTGCCTTCTTGCTGTACATGTTTGGTACCTCCTTGTTCTCGAATAGGAGAATACCGTGCATCTTTATTATCTTGGCGCCCTCTTCTGCCTCGATCGGGTGCCCACATATGATTGGAGAGGAGCTGTACTTGCTACATTGTATGACTCGATGAGGGCCTTGACCCGATTTCCTCAGGAGCTCAGCATAGGGGGATACTGGAGGGTTTGGGACGTACATCTTAGTTTCTATACACTGTTCATTTATTTCTTTTATTATCTGTTATCTGCTCTTCTACTGACACATTCTCTTTACAGCTATAGACTTATAAGTTCCTTAGGCTACATGTCCCAGCGAACTCTTTTGCTGATCCTCTGATTATCCCCAGTGCTGCTCAGTGGGCCCACGATTTGAAGGGGAGAAAGAGCAGAGGGAAGGACTTGGAGAGATTCTAAGCATTTCTAGACCGACTGACTCTCGACCAGGTACCATTTCTTACTCTATTCATAACTTATTGCTTACTGCTTTATCTACTCACTGATCACTTCTTACTGTATTGTACACTATTCTGTTCACTGTTTACTAATCACTGTACCGTTCACTAAATTTTTGTAGGTTTGCTGAGATGTCTGTCGGGGAATGGAGAGTAGAGCTGGCGAGGATTTGATGCGCAGTCGTGATGCCTTCTCGATGCGGATCTTGTTGGAGGGTCCCTTCTGTAGAGAGTATTATCTGGGAGAGAGGGTAGTCCGACAGTCTCTAGGTCTTGACCACTTTAGGATTTTGGCTGCCCCTCCAGTTCGTATGCGCCGGACAGACGTTCTGAGTCGAGTCGACATATTACTTGAGATGATGGGGACTCATGCTACGGAGCTATTGGGGCTCGAGGGGGATACACAGTATGGGCCCAGGAACATCTGTTTGGGCCACTGGATCCTAGGTCAGCCCAACCTGCTAGACAGAGGAGAGGACGAGCACTGGCGCCTGTTCTTGATGCTGCACCATAGGCTGTTGCTGTTGTTGCTGTTGGAGGAGCTGCTGTCGCTGCTGGAGGTGCTGGTGGAGCTGTTGGAGCTGGAGCAGTTGAGGTACATTGGACTGTTTCAGTTCTCTTGACCGGGTATCCCTTTAACATCCCTATCCTCGTTTCTTCGACCCCAGAGTACAGATCGGTTCTTGTGCCAGGTTTGACTTTCTTTCTTTTCACACCCTTTCTCTTTGATCATCTTTATGCTTAGACTGCTTAACTCTTATTTCCTCTTGGCAGGTGGATCAGGCTTGGTTAGACCGTTTTATGCTTGTGGTGAGTGGTATGCGGACCCTGATTCGTCAGCAGGATTCGACCCTTAGTGCAGTTGGGGTTGTCTTTACTCCTCAGCCAGTTGAGATAGTGAGTATTTCACCATTTTCTCTTTTATTGCATTCCCTTCTTTGTCTTACCTTTTATTCCTTCATTCTTCTACAGCCAAGTGCCCCAGCTCAGAATGTTACCGAGCCACAGGTTCATGGTGAGTCACAGGTTCCATCTCCTGCCATCGTTCGAGGTCGTGGATCCCGTGCTTCCTCCCAAGCTTGCTATACTCGAGGATCCATTTCATCTGCTTGGAGCTGCTCTCAAGTCATATTCTCTTCTTCTGGCAGCAATAGTGATGACAGCGATAATTTGGAGGAGCTATTCGATTCGTTCGAGGCTGGCCCTTTAGACATTGATCTCTCTTCCTGTTGAGTCTGTCAAAGACATTAGAGAGAGATCTCCCCCCTTTTTTTCATATTGATTTATTGATACATTTTGATACACTATGATATATTTTGGTTTTTCAGGCTTGCGTGCCCCAGGGTTTGTTGATGGGCCTGGGTGCCTTGTGACGCCCCGTCCTCCAGGCACGTCGGGACATACATAAATATAAATAAAGGGATATTCTAGCAATTTATTCATATTTACATACGTTAGTTATTACATCATAAGTGAATTCTAAACCTTTTAAAAGTATATAAGTATTACAGTTCCACCAAGAATTTTCAACAACTAAACTAAGTACGAGAAATCTAAATATAAAAATGAAAGCAGAGGTTTCAACTCCTCAGAATGCATCGGTTGGATCCATGTATTCTTAGAACTCATCTTGTTCTTCCGACTCTTCTTCTCCCTCGGGGTTGACTTCCTCCAAGAACTTCTTCTCACTTATGGCACGAATGCCATGAGCCAAGGCCCAGAAGCAAAACACTCTAACATTCTAACTAATCTCACGGCATAAAATTTACCGCAACACAGGTATAAAACACCCAGTACAGTTTATAGTCAAGGAGATAAATAAATTTATAATAGGGTAGCAGGTAAGTAAATAAACATGCGTGTATGAAGTGCAGATGCCCAACCCAAAACGCACCTAGATAAAAATAGAAATTTCACGCCGAGAATCACCAGAGTACCAAAATGAGGGATTTAGGACAGCTATAATTAGGCTCTCTCCGAATTACCTGATGGAATTAGGTCAACCGATTTAGGTTATCTCCGAATTACCCGATGGGATTAGGTCAACCAATTTAGGTTATCTCTGAATTACCCAATGGGATTAGGTCAACCGAATTAGGATATCTCTGAATTACCACCGTAGTGGGATTAGGTCAGCCAAATTAGGCTATCTCTGAATTACCCAAAGCAAAGTACCGGGATTAGGAATTTAGGACAGCCATAATTGGGCTATCTCCGAATTACCACCACAGTGGGATTAGGTCAGCCGAATTAGGCTCTCTTTGACTTACCTAAAAATTCAAACTATCGAAACCAGAATGCTAGCGACGAACCCATGGTGCCTAACAATATACATAAACCATTTCTGTAACACCGGGGATGCACTTAGGGTGTACAAGCCAAAATCATTTCCAACACCGGGGATGCACCCAGGGTGTAAAAATGAAAATATTTTCGAAAATAGAAACCAGGGACGCCTTAGACTTAGAACCAAGAACGACAAATTCAACATAGCCCATCCCAACAACAGTTTGCACAGATGGACTCCAACATGCCAAGATGCAAATAACAATGCTCATAATGTGTACCATTGATCTCAGTGCAACAATTTATAGCATTGTATTAACTAGCATGGCAATATTCATGGTACATTGCACAAAGCATAAAGTACAAGTATGTAAAACACAAATTATAATTTTCAAGATATGATTCAACATAATAGTATGGGTTCTGAAGCATCATACGTTCTCTTGAAACACTAATCTTCTAATTCAAATAAGTCATCATGCAAGAACTCGGGTCTCATAACA